>CM016615.1:88253723-88553180 GCA_005393395.2 Gossypium australe
CGGCCAACCCAATGGCAAGAAAAGAAATAAATGAGAAGCCAAAAGAAAGGAAAGATTCGGCAAAATTAAGATAGGAGAAATCGACCACTCATAAAATACCAAAAATGCAATATTCAGCCACAAGAAAAGAAAACAAGAGAAAAACGGTGCTAAAGGCTACCCCAAAAACATAATTCAGCACATCAAAAGAACTTGAAGAGCATAAAACAAAATGCTGAAAACTAAACAAAGCAAAACGTAAGCACCCAAAACCTTCTAGCCGAATTTGCACATACCAGCACTCCCATTCGGCTACAACTTCTCCCCCTTTTCAAATTCCTTAAACATCTCCATAAATCCCTCCTTGATTTGCTGCATAGTCTTCTCCCAAGAACTTCAAACTTTCTCCCCAGCAGTCTTTCACTCGAATTCCACCACCTCGCAGCAAATGAGTAAAATAAATACTCATTTGTGCACAGGGTGACTCGAACCCAAGATCCCTTGCCATCATAATGACGCCACAACCACTAGACCACAAGGTCATCTTGTGTCACATTTTATCCCAAATATTTATAAAGCCTTCCTGCCGATATCTTGGTTCATTCAAGAACAACCAAAATTTCTGCACAAGCTATGACTTGAACCTCAGACCACATGAATACTCCTAACGCCTCCTTGCCACTAGACTACAAGCTTCCTTGTGTCATATTTTAACCATGAATATTAATATGGGCTTCCAGGTAACGCCAAGTTCACTTAAGAGAAAAACTCAATCTTTTGCTAAAGCCTAGATTGGAACCTAGGACTTCCCAAATGCCCTCAATCACCCCTAAAGCACATAGCCTGCATGCCCAACATGAAATTGTAAATTTTTTCTTGCACAACTAAAATCCAATTGCTCCTATGCTCTTATTCCCAAATGCCCTCAATCACCCCTAAAGCACATAGACAAATGGCCTTATTAGAAAAACAAACCCAAGCATAAATTACAAATATTTAAGTCTCAAGCGGAAAATCAGTGTTCACGTGGCCACATTTGGGTCCCTTGGGCTCCAAATCGATTAAGGCTGGGGATTACCTGTACAATTAAAAGAAAGGGTGAGTTTTTGAAAACTCAGTGTGTAATCTCCTATTAGTCAAATTACAGTCAGTGCAAGCAGAAACAGACTGGGCCTAAGCCCTATACAGTAACAGATCAGTCTAGGCTTTAGCCCTATACAGTAGCAGTGTGGGCCTAAGCCCAAAATAGTGACAGTACAGAACAGAGATGCAACCCAACCCAATCCAGCCAACACACCACCCGTACCAACCAACACACCATGTGGGGACTAAGTTGACCCATCAAGCCAACACACCAATATCGCAGCATAGTTGCTAATAGTAACGCAGCAAAGTTGCTAACAACAGTAATCGTGGCTCAGCCACTAGGATCAGAATACGTGGCGGAGCCACTAGAATAGTAAAAACGTGGCAGAGCCACTAGTACAGTACTTCCTCCAAATCAGAATCCCAACCCCAATGCAGAATGTCGTGTCATAAATATTACGTGTATGCAGTATGTCATACTCATAACCAGTCACATAGATATCATACACACATAAACAAAACTACCACTAGGGGTATAATGGTCATTTCATCGGTTAGGGGTGAAATGGTAATTTCACCCCTCAGGGGTATTTCGGTAATTCTTCCCTACATGGGTATTTCGATCATTTTACTCACTAGGGGTATTTCAGTCGTTTTACTCATTAAGGGTATTTCAGTCATTTTACTCATTAAGGGTATTTCAGTCATTTAACGACCTTTCTTAAGGCCTACAGTTGCCTCGAGCGACACAGATAATCCATTTGGTCGAAACAGTGTTAATAGGCTCAAAGCCCAATATTCGGCCCAAATGGGCCCACATGCTCGTGTGGCCCGTTTGGCCCAAATCCTATCACAGTTATGTGTTTTACGTAGCCCCAAAATAGTTTCTACTACTTTTTGTAAATTTTACTCATGTGGAGTCCACGAGCCCATTGGGCCTACACAGCCCATTTCAGCCCAACGAGGCACAATACGACCCAAGCGTACGAGAACACTCGTAGTGACCTCTTTAGTCTACTGCCCTCGATTGTGGGCTCAGTTTTTCCACATGAGCGATCGCACGCTCGTGAGGCCTCAAATGTCGTAGTTCCAGCTTTTCGACTTTTTTCAGTTCTTAGCGGAGATAGTGTGGTTACACACCATTGTCCAACGTTTTGATAGTAACAATGTAGGGTGTATGATTACACAGCTTTTAGCGACCACTTGCGAGACTCCAAAAGCACCGACCTAGATCCAATCCAAAAGATTTCAATCAGTCTTCAAATTGATCATAAGATTCACAACCCTTGAATCTCCACACTGTCTTTACCACTAACCTTGGTAAACAGGAGTATAGCCTTTAACCCTTAAGTCGCTTGGTTAGACTCCCACAATTGCTGATTGACCACTCACTGTATAACAACAGATCTCGTTAGAGGGTTGATTAAGGATGTAGTTTACAACTATAAAACATAACCTGAGGAAGACAGAGAACAACTTACCAAGTCCCTAGGAACCGAATGCTAAATTAGAGGGCATCGCATGTGAGTGGATTATCGCGTACGATCTAAAAAGAATAAACTGAAAGGAGATCATTGAATAGCACCCACGATAATCCTAATAGGGAAAGTCAGAAAGTAACAAGAAACAACCCAATTACTTACCCCAATATTCGGCTTGTCAGAGCTTTAGAAGATGTGATTAGGAGGCAGGGTGTTCGACTACATTCAAAAATAGACGAACAGAAGAACTTAATTTGATTCAGCCCAAAGAGAAGGAAAAGAGAAGAATGTCGAATCGGCAGAGAGATAAATGAAGAAGGAAGAAAAACTTCAAGGGAGAACTCAGCACTTGATGTTTAAGTTTTGGCAAAGAGTCGACAGTAGAAGAGAAATTGAGTTGAAAAGATAAAGACCTGAATGGTCAAGAATGCTGCATGAGACGCCACAAAAAAGAGTAAATCCCGAAACGCACAAAAAGAAAACCTGAAATAACAGAGATGATTTTCGGTTTCTACACTCTCACAAAAATGCCGAAAATGCACCAAATGAATGCCCATAGCCGAATCCCCTACTCAAGCTTTCCCATTCTGCTATGACTCCCTTCACATCCAAACTCCTTTAAAATCTCCACTGATTTCTCCTCGATTTGCTCCCAACCTGCCATTCAAATCCATTCAAATTTGATGACCAAGTCTCCAACCACCTCTGCAGAGTTTGAATCAAACTCTACCTCTCACGCCACAGAGACATAAAATTAAACCCCCTCTTTGCATGCCATGGGATTCGAACCCACTCCCTCTTAAATGTCCAACACGCCACTTGCCATCATAACACAAGATCTTTTGTGTCATAAAACAAACCCAACTTAATATATGTCCTTCAAGCTAACATCCAGGTTTCCAAAAGAGCAAAAATCAAAATTTTGCCAGAGGCCATACTTGAACCCAGGCTTCCTAAATACCCCCAAACTCACCCAAATCACTTAGCCATTGAAGCAGACAAGCAATTTTGTCAGAACATGAAAAATTAAAGATCCTATATTTTTGGGGCATTACATTACCAAAAAAGAGTAGTGACCCATGAATGAAATTTTGAAGAAAAATGAGGGGTAAAATGGTTATTACTCAAATTAGATAATTATATGATGACATGATTAAATGTGAAAAATGTTAAAATATGATTGGTTGAATATTTTATTATTTATAAGATATTTAACAATTAAATAATTTATTAATTAGTATGAGATATTTTTAAAGAAAAGTGTAGAAAATTGCTTTCATCTTTCCATGCTTCTCACTCACTCTATAAATTAGATGGAAAGAAGTTTTCATTTTCATACAATTTGGTCATTTACTATGAAATCAATTTTTTCTCTCAAATTCTTTGAAAGTTTTCATAGTCACCCAAAAGGAGAAGTGAAGTAAAGATACTAGAGAGTTAGAATACCATCTTGGAAGCAAGAAATTGGAGTTGGAAGTAAAGAAAATTGAGGAGAAAGTGAAGAGATTAAAGAGAAAATGTATGTATTCTAAGTGCAGATAATGTTAAATAGTTGAACTAATTACGAATGTGCAAATATTATGTATGGAATTAAATTAGTGCATTGAAGTAGTAGAAAAAGGACTGAATTGTAAAGTAAACAAAATAAGTTATGTGGAATTGAATATTAAAAAGAGAACATAGATAAAGTGTGATGAATAATAATTACATCAGAAGTGGTGGTGTGATGAAGTTACTAAGTTAACTTGCATTTATGATAATGGTGGCTAAATTATAAAGTGAACAAAAGTTTATAACTTCAATAAAGTATTATGATGAAGAGTTTAAATGATGAGTTAGGTGTTGAAGGATAAATTACAATGTGATATTGAAGTGAAATTACATTAAATGGTGAATTCTCATGATGCTAGGGACTGAATTATAAACTTATGAAATCTATATAATTGAAATAAGATAAGTTATAATAAAACTATATGTTAAAGATATGTGAGTTTTAAGGATTAAATTGAATATTAATAAAAAAACATAATGATTATGTATGTTAAATGAAATTTAAATGAAGATCGGACATTGGTTAATGCAACACATTCCCAAAGAGACTAATGTAATTGTTGATTGTATGTCAAAATTGACTTTTGATACAGGTCAAAATCTGGCGGTGTTTGAAGAGATCCCAAGGGAGGTGTTAGAAATTTCTTCTATTGTGAAAGCAATTGTTAGCCTTTAGTCTTTGATGTAATTAGTTTGTTTTCCGTTTTGTTGATGTTCACCAAAAAAAAAATAAAAAATAAATAAATATTATCACCAAAACAGTTTCTGGACAGCACTAGTAGTTCAACTTTGAAAAATCGCCGAACATTGTAGAAATCGAATTAGAAGTTGAATCCTATATAGAATTAAATATTATTTTCTCTAGTTTTACATAGAAGAAACAGTGTAATTAATGAAATTTTATATTATGAGATATAGTAATTTTTGTAAGACAAGGGCGAAATGATTTTGAGATCCCCCATTCTAACTTTGAAAAATAATAATAAATAGTAAACAAATGTTTAGGTGATGAAAGTTATATAAAGAAAATATTAATGAGTCTATTTTAGAGGGAAACAAGTAGAAATATAATATGAGACTTGTATTGAAAGATAAATATTTTTTAGCGAAGAGGGGTCATTGGTACCTAGTAGCAGAATAAGGGGAAGATTTGAAGAATAAACTGTATTTATTGACTTATGTAGAAATTTTGAATTTTTTATAGTAAAAACTTACATGAGTCTAGTTTCAAAAACAAAAAGCGGATCTAAATTTTGAATTCTGTAGATTGAGATATAAATCATTTTGTGATTGTGACTCAAATGGACAGTTTAGCTAAAACTATGTTATTAGTAAAATTGATATTAATGTTGCATATAGGCATACAATACTAAAATCCATAAATTGTCATATACATAAAGGATGTGAAATGGAGCAGAGGAGGAAAAATAGTAGAAGAGTATGATGCTAAGAAATTATTTTAAGTGATAGAATTACTAATGCATAAGAATAGTGTAATGAGTTGTTAAGACATTATGTGAATAATTATAATATAATGACTTAATGAAATTATTTGTATAACTTTGATAGTTGTCTCAATCTTATAAATTTGATTGAGAATCAAATAGTGTTGAAATGGGAAATAGAAGCATAGAAATAATAGTGAATTTCATAATATAGTAATTAAATTGCATAAAGAGTTAAATAGTATTTTAGTGTGAATATATGATGCTAAGAGTTGAGAATAAGTTGTATGAATGAAGTAAAAAGTGAAATAGTACGTAGGTACTACACTATAAAGAAAATTGAAAACGTGGAAAAATTGAGAAAAATGAGTGCACATCGCGATGTAGCCATCTGACGCCTGAATGACGCCCCTGATGTTGAAAATGTTTGTAAACAGGCCCTAAGATGTGGATAAAAGTTAAATAGTGCTAATGAAAGCTCGATTGAAACTCGAAATGAAACCAAAATTTTATACTAACCATGATTTGTTTGGTTAACTTAATTAGGGACAATAATTGAATCGATTTTCTGTAAAGTTGCGTTGGCAACGAATGTAACATTTCGATACTCGGACCCAACAAACGGATCGAGTATAGGGGTGTTGCAAAATCATGTGAATCCTTGGGTGATAATAGTGGGTTGAACCTTTTTTTAGTGATTTAAAATATAAGGTATTTGTATGAAAATAAAACAAATTTCTTGAATTTTAATTTTTAACCTTTAAGATAATGCTTAAGAATAAATATCTAACTTGAAGGATTAAATATGCAATTCCAATTTGCAAAAGGGTCCATATAAATAATACAAAAACAATAAAGTCCTTGTAAATAAATTTCCCTTTACTATTGTACTATAAATGGCAAAATTACTTGCCTTTTTCTTTTACGTTGTCATCCATTTTCTTCTACTCTTCCTTTGGAATATTTTGCTTTTCATTCTCTTTTATTCCAGAACTTTCGTTAGGTTTTCCCCCATTTATTTTTTAGAGCTAAACTGAAGTAGAGTGTAACACCCTAAACCCGGTCTAGACGTTACGACCAAATCTGGCATGTTACAGGGTAAAGTTGTTGAAAACTTTTGAAATTTCCAAGAAAAAATCGTAAGTTTGAAAAACTAGTCGTATAAGGTTTTAGGAGAAAGGTCGGAAGTTGGAAACTTTTCGTGTCAGGCAATGCTTTGAAAACAGTGGTTTGTAGTGAAACAAAAATTTCCGAATTGAGTTAAATTCCATTTGTTATCTTTGTTAGCATTTGTGAGAAAACGGTTATTTATTGTTACCTTTGTTTTGAAACTTCCGTTAAATTTTCATGTTAAAAATCATGTTTATGTCGAACCAAAAGTAAATACTAAAAATTAAACCTAGATATCAGGTTAAGAAGGCCTTATTACAATAATTTAAAATCCCCAAATAAAATCAATTAAAGAAAGAAAATGAGTTTGCGGAAAATAAACATGCTATGGCCTCCACGAGTCCGCCTCGGCTCCCAAATCCACAATCTACTGATTACCTACAAAAATTAAGCAGAGGGGGTGAGTCACCCAGACTCAGTGTGTAAACCCCCCTTAAGTCACGTAAATGGCTTCAAGCCCACAATCGCATATTGGGCCTCAGCCCACTCAAAATAATATACACAGATAAAATGCAATATGTATCCCAGCCCAACCTAATTATCCATCCTCTACACGCCACCCGTACCAACCCAACACACCATGGGGATTTCTATAATCAACCCTCCATCCGCTACACGCCATATATGTGGCACCAAGCCACTGGTGACAGAGTCACTAATTATAATACGTGGGGCCAACCCACTTGTGGTACCAAACCACTGGTGACAATCCCTGATAATCATATATGTGGGGCCAACTGTTGGAACGCCGGTACCCCATGGCGCAGTAGAATAAAATTAGATCCGGCGATCCAAATCATGGATCCATGTGTGAGGAACGAATCGGGGTGAAATAAAGGTTTCGAAATTACCAAAACTTCAATCTGAGTAGACAGCGACGCCTTGGCAACAAGAGTTTTGATCTACTGTCGAATCAAGCCTCAACCTTTTCCGATGTCGGCCTCTACGTAATCCACCCGGTTTGACTATGAACGGAAGAAATCTCCAAAACTATTTTGGAGGCTTATTTGCTTGATGGCTGCTAGACCTAACAAGCAATCACTTAGGGTTTTCATGTTGAGTTTTGTCTCCTTTTAATACCTTTTATAATGGGTGCCTTTCTCATTGGGCCTTTTATAATTGGTATCTCTTGAATGTATTACAAGATTAAATAAATACAATAAAGTTTTTAACCGAAAATTATAATTACATTAATTATATCTGAAAATTATAATTACATTAATTATAATAAGGATTCTGGTAAACTATATTTATTTAAATTTATATATGAATCAAATTCATATATTAAGAAAATTATGTTATCATTATGTGTACAACATCCTTGTACATATAATATGTTCAATATTTGATTGCCCAATTAAATTAATTCTTTAATTAATTTAATTTATGTGACAACCAAGCACAATACCAACTATATTTTATTCTGTTCATTTCAACCATAGGGTGTGACCCTGTAGGTTCTTGCAACGTTAGTAGTAATACTAGAACGATTCTATTGTCACAGACAATGAGTGGCATCTAGCAATGCATCATTGCTACCTAAGTTACAAGAAGTCATGATTCGACATAACCTTTCGTGATTAACCTTTCATGCATTAATCCTTAAGTCCTTTATCTCTGGAACGGATACAAGTCATGGGATAGTCACACTTGCATAGTCCATCCCATGTTTCTTGATATCTTGAGTAGACTATGATATACAAATTAGTATGACATCTCATATCAACATATTTGAGCATGGCCATGCATTTCTAGTCTCACTCAATCAAGTGGCCTAAGATATTACTCCTATTATGTAGGAGGGACTTATCCTTTATTGATCAACCATATCCCTCTACATAGATTGTGGTATATCCAACATCAGCCTTTATAGAACAACCTGTTACGGTGTACGTTAGACTGTATCAAAATATACAACTCACGATGCTGGGATAATAATGATCTCAAGTCTGAGGATCATATACATATTAATCACTATGAGTAATGTTGTGACAATTACATAATAATCCAAGAAACATACTCATAGCGGGTCAATCCAATATGTTGTTCTCTAACACACATATTCATGCATTGATTTTGACATTCCATATCAATGACAACTCTTTATCATCAATCAACTACATGTTAGTCTTAATGCATTATTATTGTCCTAGTCAACAATAATACTCGACTAAGCATCTTTTAAGAATAATCATATTATTCTCAGGACATTATTATAAAACAGTTTATCTATACACACAGAAAGAAAAACTGAAATAATAATGACAACGCTTTATATTAATAAACATGGTAAATTAAGTATGTTATTACAACCATCTCATGATTGATCTCTGGGCATACTCTTACAATCTCCCACTAGCACTAGACCAATCACTCATATATCTAATACCAAGTGACTTAGTGTGACGATCATGCTTCTGCTGTGTCAGAGGCTTGGTCAGGGGATTAGCGATGTTATCATCTGAAGGTACTCTGCATATCTCTACATCCCCTCGATCGATAATCTCTCGAATAAGATGGTAGCGTCTAAGTATATGTTTGGATCGCTGGTGAAATCTGGGTTCTTTAGCTTGTGCAATAGCTCCATTGTTATCACATCGGAGTTCTATAGCATCTGATATGCTAGGCACAACCCCTAGTCCAGTAATGAACTTCTTGATCCAAACTGCTTCTTTTGCTGCCTCACTGACTGCAATATACTCGGCCTCTGTTGTAGAATCGGCTACTGTACTTTACTTTGAACTCTTCCAGCTCACAGCACCACCATTAAGGCAAAACACAAAACCTGATTGCGATCGAGAATCATCCTTGTCGGTTTGGAAGCTGGCATCAGTGTAACCTTTTACACTTAACTCTTCCTCACCTCCATATAATAGGAACGTATCCTTAGTTCTTCTTAAGTACTTAAGGATACTCTTGACTGTGGTCCAGTGACCTTCACCGGGATCTACTTGATACCTGCTCGTCATACTTAAGGCATATGAGACATCTGGACGGGTACATAACATAGCATACATGATAGATCCAATAGCGGAAGCATATGGAATTTTACTCATACGTTCTCTCTCTTGTGGAGTTGAAGGACACATTTCCTTCGAGAGTGAAATACCATGTCTCATAGGTAGGAATCCTCTTTTAGATTCTTCCATACTGAACCTTTTCAGTACTTTATCTATGTATGTACTTTGGCTTAGACCTAGTAGTCGTCTTGATCTATCTCTATAGATCTTGACTCCTAAGATATAAGTGGCTTCGCCCAAGTCCTTCATAGAAAAACAACTTCTTAACCAAGTCTTAATAGACTGCAAGGTAGGTATGTTATTTCCCATGATAAGTATGTCATCCACATATAGTACCAAGAATGTGATAGTGCTCCCACTAACTTTCTTGTAAACACATGGTTCATCTTCATTTTTGATAAAACCAAACTCTTTGATTGCATCGTTAAAACGAATATTCCAACTTCGAGAAGCTTTCTTTAATCCATGAATGGATCTTTGTAGCTTACATATCTTTCTAGCATCATTTGGATTTACAAAACCTTCAGGTTGTGTCATATACACATCCTCTTCAAGTTTCCCATTAAGGAAAGTTGTTTTGACGTCCATCTGCCAGATTTCATAATCATGAAATGCAGCTATGGCGAGCAAGATCCTGATGGATTTAAACATAGCTACAGGAGAAAAGGTTTCATCATAGTCAACACCATGAATTTGGCGAAAACCTCTAGCGACTAATCGCCCTTTGTATGTTTGTACATTACCATCCATGTCTATTTTCCTTTTGAAAACCCATTTGCACCTTATAGGTTTAACCCCTTCGGGTGGGTCAATCAAAGTCCATACTTGGTTTTCATACATGGAATCCATCTCAGATCTCATGGCCTCAAGCCATTTCTCAGAGTCTGGGCTCGTCACCGCTTCTTGATAAGTCCTAGGCTCATCTTGATCTATAAGAAGAACGTCACCATGCGTTGTAATGATAAATCCATATCTCTCAGGTGCACGGCGTTCTCTTAAAGATCTGCGCGATGGTTGTGTTTCTATAACAGTTGTTTGTTCCTCAATTTCTTGTGGAATTTGGTTTTGTTCAATCTCTTGTTCAGTGGTATCTTGTGATTCTTGAATTTCTTCAAGTTCAATCTTTCTCCCACTTCCTTTTCTAGAAGTAAATTCTTTCTCTAGAAAGACACCAGTCCGAGCAACAAAAATTTTGTTCTCAATGGGATTAAAAAAATAATATCCTTTGGTTTCTTTTGGATACCCCACAAAAATACACCTTTCAGATTTGGGTTCAAGCTTAGTATACGTCTGACGCTTAACATAAGCTTCACAACCCCAAATTTTCATAAAGGACATACTAGGACGTTTCCCAGTCCACATCTCATATGGCGTCTTTTGAACCGATTTAGATGGAACACGATTTAGTGTGAAGGCAGCAGTCTCAAGTGCATGTCCCCAAAAGGAAGTCGGTAGATCAGCATGACTCATCATAGATCGAACCATGTCTAACAAAGTTCGATTTCTTCTCTCAGATACTCCATTCCATTGAGGAGTACCAGGAGGAGTAAGTTGTAAGACAATCCCACATTCTTTCAAAAGATCATCAAACTCTAGGCTCAAATACTCTCCACCTCGATCAGATCGAAGTGACTTGATAGTTTTGCCTAGTTGATTTTGTACTTCATTTTTAAATTCCTTGAACTTTTCAAGGGACTTAGACTTATGGCGCATGAGATAAACATACCCATATCTACTGAAATCATCAGTGAAAGTAATGAAGTAGTGAAATCCACCTCTGGCCTGTGTATTTATTGGTCCACATACATCAGAATGTATTAGGCCCAATAAATCACAAGCTCGTTCACCTTTTCCAGAAAAAGGAGATTTAGTCATTTTTCCCAATAAGCAAGATTCACATACTTCAAATTGTTCAAAAACAAATGAATTCAAGAGACCATCTCTATGGAGTTTGGATATGCGTTTCTCACTTATGTGGCCCAAACGACAATGCCAAAGATAAGTTTGATTTGAGTCATTTATTTTAGATCTTTTAGTATTTATGTTGTAAATGAGATTCGTTTGATCTAAAATATAGAGGCCATTAATCAATTGTGCCGAACCATAGATAACATTATTGAGATAAAATGAACAACAATTATTCTTAATAATTATCTCAAAACCAATTTTGTCTAAATAAGAAATTGAAATAATGTTTTTAGTCAAACTGGGCACAAAATAACAATCCTCTAAACATAAATCAAGTCCACTAGGCAAAGATAAAGTATATGTTCCCACAGCTAATGCAGCAACTTTTGCTCCATTTCCAACTCGTAGGTCCACATCTCCTCTAGCCAAAGTCCTACACCTTTGTAGTCCCTGTACAGAAGTACAAATATGAGAACCACAACCAGTATCTAATACCCAAGAAGTAGTAGTTGATAAATTAATATCAATAACATAAATACCTGAAGCAGACATTCCGCTTGCTTTAGCCTTCTTGACTTCTTCAAGATAGGCAGGGCAGTTCCGTTTCCAATGTCCAGTCACACCACAATGAAAACAGTTTCCTTCCTTAGACACCCCACCTTCAGGTTTCAGTGCAGCCTTTCCTTTTCCAAATTTGGGCTTACCTTTGCCCTTGGGCTTTGTTTGAACTTTGGCCTTTCCCTTGCCCTTGTTATTACGGACCATCAGTATGGGCTTAGGTCCAACCTTTTTCAAGTTGCCTTCAGCAGTTCGTAACATACTGAGCAATTGTGGTAGAGTCTTGTCAATTTCATTCATATTGAAATTGAGGACAAACTGGCTGTAGCTATCCGGCAATGATTGTAAAATAACATCAGTGGCCAACTCTTGGCTCAATGGAAACCCAAGTTTAGACAGGCTTTCAATATAGCCAATCATCTTAAGGACATGAGGTCCTACTGGGCTTCCTTCAGCCAACTTACATTGGAATAAGGCCTTAGAGATATCAAACCTCTCTTGCCGTGCTTGTCCCTGATAAAGTTCTTTCAGGTGCTCGATCATATCATAAGCAACCATGTCCTCATGTTGCTTCTGAAGTTCAGGATTCATAGTGGCAAGCATAAGACATCCAACATCTATCATGTCATCGAGATACTTCTTGTAAGCATCTCTATCAGTCCTCGAGGCATTAGCGGGTGGTTCATTAGGAAGTGGTTGTTCAATGACATATAATTTCCGTTCTTGTTTAAGGACAATCCTCAAGTTACGGAACCAATCAAGAAAATTCAAACCATTCAATTTGTCCTTCTCAAGGACCGATCGCAATGAGAGTGTGCTAGTGTTTGCAGCCATAATATATCTACAACAATTAAATATGCATGTGAGTAAAATTACCAATTTTATATCAATCATTAAAAAGACTTTATTAAATGATATTCCCACTATTTTATTTCAAAATTAATAACCCTCGTATATTAATTTCGGAAAAACTTTCTCAAAAGTATTTCTAGTAGGTTAAGGATCCATATTTCACCACCTCTTAAGTCAGCTTTGGCTTTACTCTTAAGATTATGGTTATTTAGGTAAGCAACATTTGCTAATTACATCATATGTAACTCCTAATATTTGGTGAACAACTCTTGTTCTAATCATCTTATGATTTATCCAATTTACTTGCCTCTAGGTTTCTAATCCTATTAGAGTAACCTAGTTAAGTCATTAACCAATTTTTTTTAAACCAGCGAATATCACTTGTTTATTCTTCGCGTTTAACCAAGATAAATACTAGTACTTCGCTTTGGCAGAACCTACATAGTATTGATCGAGGCCTTAACGAGGGC
The DNA here is from genome assembly GCA_005393395.2 of Gossypium australe. NCBI lineage: Eukaryota > Viridiplantae > Streptophyta > Magnoliopsida > Malvales > Malvaceae > Gossypium > Gossypium australe. The sequence goes on from CM016615.1 coordinate 88,267,244, forward strand.
AAAATTGGAAGGCCATGTTGACTTAATATTTTAATAGAGGGATTTTATTAAGGTTGTTGCATCTCACCAATTATGGTCTACTTTAGCCCATTTAGTCTTCTAATCGATCTCATCAATTAATAGGGTTTATTATCAACAAGGTTTATCATCATCCATAGCATCTCATACATGAATAAATAAAGTAATAAATAAATGCAATACTTCTAGCCCATAAACTAAAGTGGTTCAGCCCAAGCCAATGGGAAAACCAAAAGGAAACCTAAAGGTGTAAGCCCTTTCACAAGCTATCATTCACAATCATTGTCCCACCTTCCTTCTTGTTTGGCCCACAACAACTCTTGCAAATTACAATATGCAGAAACTCGTTTTACATACGAGGGAATAAGATGAGAAGAGAAATACAAGAGAATAGTAGTAAGGCACGACACGCAGGCCGTATTTTAAAAAAAATACAACCTTTTATCGAATGGGTATTGGGCTATAACTATGCATTTCAAACACCGTGCATGTCAAAAATAGCATACATAATTCAATGCTTTTTTGCTAAGGTGAATGATAAAATATCCTTTCAACCTTTTGTGGCCCATCAAGTTTATAAATTTCTTTTATTAACAAATTTTTTTGCGGGGGTCTGAGGATGTCGGAGGAAGCGGGCCGAACCCCAGTCAAATGAAGCCTCACGATTTGATAAATTTTTATCAACAGAGTCGTGTTTTTACGATTTTAATCCTTGAGGTTTCATATCGGAACAACCCTTGTTCCACTAGCCAGTTAACACTTACTGGAAACTATAAATACCACCGCCGCATTATTACAGATTTGTTAATAGTTAATAGTAATAACATAAAATTGAATACGCCACAACACCATGATTAACATTTAATCAATTACCGAAAGGATCAATTATCAGATTATGCTTAAACGATTTAAACAATCGAAAATATAATAAGATCAAAACATGTATCTCATACAATTGCATCACACAAGTATTTAAACTCGAGTTCGTATCACACAAGTGGCTCTGATACCACTGTTGGAACGCCGGTACCCCATGGCGCAGCAGAATAAAATTAGATCCGGCGATCCAAATCATGGATCCATGTGTGAGGAACGAATCGGGGTGAAATAAAGGTTTCGAAATTACCAAAACTTCAATCTGAGTAGACAGCGACGCCTTGGCAACAAGAGTTTTGATCTACTGTCGAATCAAGCCTCAACCTTTTCCGATGTCGGCCTCTACGTAATCCACCCGGTTTAACTATGAACGGAAGAAATCTCCAAAACTGTTTTGGAGGCTTATTTGCTTGACGGCTGCTAGACCTAACAAGCAATCACTTAGGGTTTTCATGTTGAGTTTTGTCTCCTTTTAATACCTTTTATAATGGGTGCCTTTCTCATTGGGCCTTTTATAATTGGTATCTCTTGAATGTATTACAAGATTAAATAAATACAATAAAGTTTTTAACCGAAAATTATAATTACATTAATTATATCTGAAAATTATAATTACATTAATTATAATAAGGATTCTGGTAAACTATATTTATTTAAATTTATATATGAATCAAATTCATATATTAATAAAATTATGTTATCATTATGTGTACAACATCCTTGTACATATAATATGTTCAATATTTGATTGCCCAATTAAATTAATTCTTTAATTAATTTAATTTATGTGACAACCAAGCACAATACCAACTATATTTTATTCCGTTCATTTCAACCATAGGGTGTGACCCTGTAGGTTCTTGCAACGTTAGCAGTAATACTAGAACGATTCTATTGTCACAGACAATGAGTGGCATCTAGCAATGCATCATTGCTACCTAAGTTACAAGAAGTCATGATTCGACATAACCTTTCGTGATTAACCTTTCATGCATTAATCCTTAAGTCCTTTATATCTGGAACGGATACAAGTCATGGGATAGTCACACTTGCATAGTCCATCCCATGTTTCTTGATATCTTGAGTAGACTATGATATACAAATTAGTATGACATCTCATATCAACTTATTTGAGCATGGCCATGCATTTCTAGTCTCACTCAATCAAGTGGCCTAAGATATTACTCCTATTATGTAGGAGGGACTTATCCTTTATTGATCAACCATATCCCTCTACATAGATTGTGGTATATCCAACATCAGATAGAACAACCTGTTACGGTGTACGTTTGACTGTATCAAAATATACAACTCACGATGCTAGGATAATAATGATCTCAAGTTTGAGGATCATATACATATTAATCACTATGAGTAATGTTGTGACAATTACATAATAATCCAAGAAACATATTCATAGCGGGTCAATCCAATATGTTGTTCTCTAACACACATATTCATGCATTGATTTTGACACTCCATATCAATGACAACTCTTTATCATCAATCAACTACATGTTAGTCTTAATGCATTATTATTGTCCTAGTCAACAATAATACTCGACTAAGGATCTTTTAAGAATAATCATATTATTCTCAGGACATTATTATAAAACAGTTTATCTATACACACAGAAAGAAAAACTGAAATAATAATGACAACGCTTTATATTAATAAACATGGTAAATTAAGTATGTTATTACAACCATCTCATGATTGATCTTTGGGCATACTCTTACACCAACCCACTGTGGTACCAAACCACTGTGACAGTCTTTCATAACACTTCCCATTTTCACATCATATTCCAAACCCATGTATAGCATATATATATATATGTATATCCATGAATGCAACATGCTAATAAATAGACAACACATATGATGACATACGTTTACTTACTCACTAATAGAACAATAAGGTACTTACCTGGTATCTCAACTATACCCATAAAGGTATAACGACTTTTCATTTAGTCGCTTCGGCTTTTCAGCCCCAAACGGTTAACAACACATTTTAATAACAATAGAGTGTGAATGTTTACACACCTTATTATGCGCAATATTAAGCTTTCTATATCGACACTATCGCTAGCAGGAATGACTGCTATCTACCTACTATTCTGCTCAGAAGCCCTCCACAACCCGATGGCCAGTCTCGAACAGCAGGCATTGCGCGCTTTTTGAACTTAGGGGTTGGGATTACAGGTCCAACCCCTTCCTTCGCCTTGCTGGTATTTGATTCCATGGAAGAGATCTTGGTCAGAAGGCTGAGTTAAAGCATTGAATAGGATAAGAGTAAGATTATACGTTTAACTGAATAGATTTCCTAACCTAGATCGACAAAAGTCGAAAGTTTCAGGCTTGGTTCAAGAATCGAGTGAATCTCGAAAGTCTTCCAACTGCAGACCCGGCGTAGAAAAGAATACTAACACGAACCCCTACCTATATTCGGCCAAAGCATCCAAATTATCAAGCCAATTAGCCATTCGGCTTTGGTTACCGAGAACTGAAAGAAGAACAGGAAAAGATTACAGAGTTCCTCTTACCTTAATATCGGAGGAGAAAGAAAAAGATGGGACAAGGGATGTTCGGCTTCAACAGGAATAAAGAAGAAAATTGAAGTGAATAGGGGTTTTGGCTTTGTAAATATGTGAAAGAACCAAAAGATGAAACTCTAAGGTATAGGTTGAAAATTCAGCTTTAGATGCAAATGAGGGGAAAAAGATGGTTTCGGTTTAAACAAAAATAGGTAGAAAGAAGAGAATACGAAAAAGATCAAAAGGGAAATGGTGCGGTGCTTTCGGTTGTGAGGCTTAAGAGTCTTGAGTGAAGAAGAGAAAGTGAAGAAAAAGGTGCATCAATGATGTCCAATTCGGATTAAGAGTAAAAGAAAGGAGAGAAAGAAGTTGGCTAAGCAAATTCAGCACACAAGAAATATGGACCCAAAGAGAAAAAAAAGAAAAAGAGCTCCCAAAAGCTTTAGCACCAAACAACAAACACCTCGCCTAAACCGAATTTGTTCTAATGAAAACCAAAAAAAGAACCCAAGACCCCTAATGCTTTTTTGGCACACAAACCACCCCTAGCTACAAAACCGAAATTCTCCTCCCCCAAATCTTTAAAATTCGGCCACAAGCTCCCAAAAAGCCACCACTCCTTGATTACCTCCTACATTCACTCCCATTCATCCATTTGAAAAAGTTTGAACTATTCAAATCCCACCTTTCTCTCTTGGCCTACCATTCAAGAATTTTGACCAATTCCACACCCCCTCATCAAGGCTCCTGGCCGAATCCACCACTACTCTTCTTGACGCCAAAAAGAGTTCCCAAAATGAGAACTGCATGACTCGAACCTGCTCCTTCCCTACTCCCTGTGGCGTCACCCTCCAACCTCCTAAGTGGCGCCCCTTTTGCCACTTTACTACTACATCCCTTGTGTCATCAAACCCAAATTATACCACTTAAACCCTTGGAATCTGGTCATGGGTTAGAAAGTGATGTACTAGCACCGCCGGCTCCGGAAGCGGAATATCAGGATCAAACGGGTGGAGACGACGCTGTGTCTCAAGCGATGTTACGCGTATTGGAGAGAGTTGCTGGAGCAGGCATGGGTACAGGGGCACGATCATACCAGCACTAATGCACCGAATCCCATCAGAACTCTACAGTTAAGCGTCCAAATGTAACACCCCAAACCCGGCCTAGAAGTTAGACCCGAATCTGGCGTGTCACATTTGGGTGCTTTTCGAGAAGCCATGGTTCCAATTGAAAACCTTTCTTGACATTAAAAACTAAAGTCCCAGTTTACGTTTGTTTATTATTAATCGGCATTTATTAAAAAGTTATTACCTTTAAAAAAATAAACTTTGTTTGTTGCGGAAGCTTAATTAAAATGATTGGCTTATGAAAACGTGATGTTTACGACTTATTTGCGAAAGCGTAGTATTTTGAAAGCAGATATTATTTTGGAAAATCGTGATTCAAAGTTTAGCAGATTTAAAGCATAATAAACTAAAAATCCAAAACTAAAACCAGAATTTAAGAGAGGCCTTATTACAAAATATTAACCCAAGTTAAAAATAAGTAAAATACTAGAGTCCAAAACTGCTCGTAGTGTGGCCACCTCCGAGTCCTCCAGCACGTCGAACCGTCTATTGAGGATTTACTGAGAAAAATATTAAAAAGAGGAGGGTGAGTTTACGGAAACTCAGTGTGCACAACCCTTATCAGTAAGAACATGATTCACAACAGTTCGGGCCGGAGCCCATTTCAGTAACGGTGGCAAGTGGGCCTTAGCCCATAAAAGCCTCAGCTAGGCCTTAACCCATAAATGTCAGAAATCATATTTATCTGGGCCTAAGCCCACCTCAATGTTAAAAAACCACATATGCAATGCATTAATGCCCATACCAACCCTGCACTCCGTCTCCTCTCTAACCCTGCACTCCTGTGGGGATTTAATCGACCCACCCATCCCTACACTCCTTATGTAGCACCGGTTGCGGCACTAACTTATCGATGCAGCATGGCTGCTTGGTGGCTAAAAAGCCTTCGGTGGATCCACAGTCGTCAAGCGACCATGCGATCCTATTAGCACTTCCTCCGTATTAATAATCCCATCCCCATGCAACATAATAACACATGAATCCAACATAAAATAATAATCATACGATAACAATCATAAATCACATACAAGAATAATCATATAACATGTAGGGGCATTTTCGTCATTTTACCCTTCAGGGGCATATCGATCATTTTACCCATCGAGGGTATTTCAGTAATTTTGTACCTGTGATAGCCTTTCCAAAGGCCTAATGTCGCCTCGAGCGACTCAACTACCATTTCCGATCGTACCGGACTATTGTGCTTAAAACCCGATTTTGGCCCATTTAGGCCCACACGCTCGTGTGGCCCACCTAACACAAATCTAGCCACGTATATGAGATTCACCTAGTCTAGTTCACTATATACTACACCATCATATATTTTATTCAATTGGGCCCATGGGCCCATTGGGCCCACTTCGGCCCATCATGGCCCAAGCAGCCTTAACCCACAAGAATACTACTGATGGCCTCAACTATCGCGTCGAAGCCCCACACATGCACTCGTACGCTCGTGTGGCTACTATTGCCGTGACCGGCACTTCGGCATTTGCCGCTCTACAACTAGAGTAGAGAGAGTTGCACACCTGATAGGAATCTGGTGCTAATCCGCGCTCCGACCACTCCTGTGCCCAAATGCCCTCCAAGGTATCCTTCCTCCTATCATAGAATGCTCTATATATAGCTAGCTTCTCACCATCCTTCTTTGTATCTTTCCAATGTGGGATCCCTTCGTCAGTAGAGTTTAAATTCAACTCAAACTCTTCCCGTCCGCAAAATAAATACTCTATTGCTTGTCATGAGATTCGAACCCAGGCTCCCTTTGTAACACCCTGGTTTTAGGGGTTGGGTTTTGGTGCTTAGCTTAGGTGTTGGCATGCTTTAGTGGGTGATTGGGTAAGTTTTAGGGGTCCTAAGAACCCTAAGTAGTGGAGGAAGGCCTTGGAAAATCTTTAGTTTTAGGGGTTAAGAAGGGAGCTTGGATAGAGGGGGCCTTAAGAGAAATTTTGGTGAAGTTTTGGCACAAAGAATGGCTTGGCAGAGTGGCAAGGAGGCGCCACATAAGGCATGGAGAAGTGACGCCTCAGGTAGCTGGAAGGGGTCTCAGGTTCGATTCGCAAGGGCAGCAGGAGGGCCTTTGTTTTTGCGTCATCTTGGTGAGGTGTTGGACGTTTTTTTGAAAGCTAAAATGATGGAGGAAGACTTGGTCTTCCATTTTGAATTCGGTTAGGAAGGGGGGGTTGTTGGGTGGACTCATTCAAACCTTTTTGAATGGGTGTTGGGGAGGAAAAGTAGGAGGATTTTTGGGTTTTGGTGGGGGTTAAGTTGTTGGCCGAATTTAGTAGTATAAATAGGGGGGGAGGTGCTCACCTTTGGTCACTTTTCCCATTTGCTTGCTTACCAAAAGTGCTTCACAAATTCTTCATTTATTTATTCCATTTCACTTGAGGCAAAACCTCCATTACCATCCTCTTTTTCTTCATTTTCCTTGGCCGAACCACTCACCTTTCATCTCCCTTTTCTCCCATTTTGCTAAACCGAAAATACACCCCCATACTTTTCTCTCCTCTTCTCAAACCCTTTTTGGCCGAAACCCCTATTCCTTTTCCCTTGATTTTCTTTCATTGTTAGCCGAATCTACACCCCACCTATATGCCGTGTCTCTTTTCTTCAACTTAGTAGCACCTTGGCCGAATATTAGAAGTGGTGTAGACCTCTTCGGGTTTCATTGTAATCGGTTGGTGGAAGTACTCTGGGATATTTCAAGGCATTCAATCAACTTCAGTAGGCAGTCAGCTTGGTAAGTGATTTTGGGTAAGAAATATTTAGTAAGCTTAAATACTTAGTTTGTGATTTGGAGGGTTAACCCGTTTATCTGATTAAGTGTGTTGATGGAGGCAACAACCAGTCAGAGTGGGCAAGGAAAGGTCCCTATCTCGAAATTCAAAAATAGAGCTGTCTCGGCGGTTCGGGATTGGCCACCGGGGTGTGGGCCAGCGGCGAGAGATAGCTATAGGCAGATAGCTGTAGTTTCGTTGAGCGATAGCGTAGGGATCGAAAGTTTAGAACTGCAAGTGATAAGGTGCGTAATCATCGCACTATTTTCCTTCAGTTAATTGCTTGCTAATGCTTATGTTGGATAATCGGATATCAGGTGAGTAAGTTGGTGATATTATGTTATTGTGTTACATATATATATTTGGTGTGGTAATGATATGAGCTGTATGCTTATTTACATGATGACTTAACATGTGACATTTACATACTTGCATGGGATTTGGATTGGATGGAGGAAGGAAGGGTGTACACATGATGTACGTGGTCTAATGTTAGCTCAGGCTACATTAGCGCTTGACGGTTAGCTGTGTGCTACCTCAAGGGAGGTGTGGCTCGGTGCCCATCTAGGCGGTTGATGGCTATGTGCGTCACCGTAGACGGAGCATGTTGTCGGGATCACTTTGGTTGATCGGTGGCTCAGCCACGGCCTTGAGCAGCGATTTTGCCAAGGTAAGGTTCATGGATCACGATGTGATCAGTGGTGTGTTAGCCACGGCCTTAGGCAGGGAGTCTGCTAAGGTTGGTGTTACGGTTGGATTATAGGTTGGGCTGAGATGCATATTTGCATGACTTGTTATGAGAACGGTACAGTTATGGGCCAAGCCCATACGTGTGGAAATACGTGTTATGACTATGCACTGAGTCAGTGGACTCACTCTATTTTCCTAACCATTTCAGGTGATGCGTAGAATTGGACCGGGATCGGAGAGGACACAAGGTGGCCCATGCAGAAAGAAGAATTTAAATATTTTAAACATTTTTATACTAAGTACTTGGGTTTAAATATTGGTGTAATAAGGGGCTTTTTATCTTTATTCATTTTTTTGAATTATTCTATTATTATTTTTGGTACTATTTTATTTTAATTTAATTATGGTTTAATTAATTTGATTTACTATGTGAAATTGATTTTTTTTATATTAGCAACCTATTTATTCAATAAATATATAAGTTAATAAAGTGTTTTTAATATGGACATTTTTATAATACCAAAAGTTTAAAGTATAGTTTTTAAGAGTACATGGGTTTAACCAAAAAGTTAATAAATCTTACTGTTTTATTCGAAGTTAACAAGGATTTTCAACTGTCTTTCCGCAGTGACATAACCAGATTCGGTCGTAGTCAATGGGCCGGGTTTGGGGATGTTACAAATTGGTATCAGAGCCCGGTTCAAAACTCGGCTTTGAGGGTTTTGGGCCCGAAACAGTTTTCAAAATGGACTTTTTGAAAAAGGGCTTTTATAAAAAGTTTTCAGGTTATACTGGCATGGCACCTGTACCTCCGACCCGAAGTCCACCAGGTAAGTATATTGAACTTTTTGAAGTGATTTGTTTATATGAATTGTTATGGGTTAGTTGGGCTCGTAGAATAGAATGTTAGGGCTATTGGACCCTAGGACTAGTCTACTCAAACACATGCATAAAACTTAAAGGTTATTAAACAAACCTGTGAAGTAAGTCGCCGAGTTAAGGTGTGGTAACCACTGTACGCATGTCTAGGAGTGGCATTCAGTAAGAGCTTGGTATTTAAGCAGTCCTAGCGACTCACCTCCTCTTTACTTGAATCCTACCTGGTGCGTAGCTACGGTTCACCTTAACCAAGAGGACTTGTTCATAGGCTAAACCGGTTATTAAAACCCGAAAGGGAATTAGCCTTGCTGTTTTTAAAACCTTCTGTTTTAAAATTTTTCAAACTTACCCCTTTGATTTGTGAAACCCTAAATCTGATTTTGAAAGACGTTTGACGATTTACAAAATTACCAAAATGCCATTGGTTTCTAAATTTTTAGATTTCTCTCGACTTTTTACTGAAATATTCTTATTTTACTAAATATCAAAAAATTTTATTTTGCGAAATGTTGTGATATTCCGATTTGGAGAATTTACGAAAATGCCCATGATTTCCAAAATTACAAAAAAAATAACCCTGCTTTCTGAAATTTTTGCAACGCACTTTGTTTGAAAAACAAAATTTTCAAGATGACCCCTGAGATTTTGTAAATTTTGAAATATCTTTAAGATGGAAAACTATTTTCAAAATTGATTTTGAGTTATTACCGATATACCCCTATAGGAAAATGACGAATTTACCCTTGGGTTGGGAATGAAACTTTGATTGCTCGAAAGAACTACCCTCGGGAACTTCTATTCATAAAATTTGCTCGTGGATAAATAGTGAAACAAGAATTTTTAATGCATAAAACTTTCTAAACAGATTAAGTCGAGGCGCTAGATATGAGTTCTAGGGGGCGTGGTCGCAATACTCGTGGACGTGGTAGAGGTAGGATGTCAGTATCTGAACCGGTTGGGTCTCGCCATGGGTCAGAGAGTGATGTGCCGCCAGCTGTTGAGGTTGAACAGCAGGATCAGACTGGAGGAGACGACGCAGTCTCGCAGGCTATGCTGCGGGTGCTTGAGCGAGTGGCAGGAGCCAATGGGGGCAATGGGACTCAGAAGTAGGTACTCGAGAGACTTAGGTCGAATGGAGCCAAAGTTTTCAGAGGAGTGTCTGGGGTAGCTCCGAACGTGGCAGAGTACTGGCTTGAGGCAGTGGAAAGGATTATGGACGACATAGACTTAACTGTTGAGGAGAAGCTTAAGGGTGTTGTTTCGTTGCTGCGAGATGAGGCTACCAATGGTGGCTCACTGTTAAGGAAAGTACCCCTGCTGATCGAGTGGACTGGGGTTACTTTAAGATCAAGTTTGAAGGGAAGTATGTCGGAGCAAGCTATGTGGACACTCAGAGGAAGGCGTTCCTTAATTTGGTAGAAGGTAGCAAGTCAATAGCGGAATACGAGGCTGAGTTTCTACGTTTGAGCCGGTATGCTCGGGGCCTCGTGGCAACAGATTATGAGAAATGCATCAGATTTGAAGATGGGCTGCGGGATGAGTTACGGGTTTTAATTGCTCCGCAGTGGGAAAGAGACTTCGCTGTACTAGTGGAGAAAGCTCGGATAGCTGAGGAGGCCAAAAAGGCTGAGAGGCAGAATAGGGAGAGAGAAAGAAACCGGGATAAGAGGAGCTCAGGATCGCCAGAATCGGTTGAGAGATTTCAGAAAAGACCGAGAGTCGAGACTCCTGGTCGTATTGCTAAGCCAGCCGCCGGAAATCCAGATCGTCCGTGTGCGCAGTGCGGGAGGTATCATGTCGGCGAGTGCTGGAATCGGGTTCGAGAATGCTTTAGGTGCAAGTCCAAGACTCATCTGGTTAAGGATTGTCCCCAGAATCCGAATGGGACTCGAGCGGAAGGCCAAGGTTATGTGCAACCAGGCAGAGGTAGTCAGCAGGCGACGAGAGGTCGTGGTCCGAACCATGGAGGGAATGGTTCCGGTCAAGGTCGTGGAACAGTAGGCTGCGGTAACGGTGGCACTGAGGCAAGACAGCCAGGTCTGGTTTATGCGGTCCGTCGGAGGGAGGATAATGATGTGCCGGATGTGTCAGAGGGTAAGTATCTTATGTTTGGAAGATTCCTTGTTGTTTTGTTCGTTTGGGGTGGTTGCTTGTTTTGTTGCTCGTAAAGTATGTGGAACTTTGAGTATGATAGATACTGTGCCTAATAGTATGTTAGCTCTTTAAGATCAGAGTGCGCAGCTATAGTGTAGTGTGGTGTTAGTTTAGACAAGTAATTTCGAGGATGAAATTATTTTAAGGAGGGTAGAATTGTAACACCCTGGTTTTAGGGGTTGGGTTTTGGTGCTTAGCTTAGGTGTTGGCATGCTTTAGTGGGTGATTGGGTAAGTTTTAGGGGCCCTGAGAACCCTAGGTAGTGGAGGAAGGCCTTGGAAAATCTTTAGTTTTAGGGGTTAAGAAGGGAGCTTGGATAGAGGGGGCCTTAAGAGAAATTTTGGTGAAGTTTTGGCACAAAGAATGGCTTGGCAGAGTGGCAAGGAGGCGCCACATAAGGCATGGAGAAGTGACGCCTCAGGTAGCTGGAAGGGGTCTCAGGTTCGATTCGCAAGGGCAGCAGGAGGGCCTTTGTTTTTGCGTCATCTTGGTGAGGTGTTGGACGTTTTTTTTGAATGCTAAAATGATGGAGGAAGACTTGGTCTTCCATTTTGAATTCGGCTAGGAAGGGGGGTTGTTGGGTGGACTCATTCAAACCTTTTTGAATGGGTGTTGGGGAGGAAAAGTAGGAGGATTTTTGGGTTTTGGTGGGGGTTAAGTTGTTGGCCAAATTTAGTAGTATAAATAGGGGGGGAGGTGCTCACCTTTGGTCACTTTTCCCATTTGCTTGCTTACCGAAAGTGCTTCACAAATTCTTCATTTATTTCTTCCATTTCACTTGAGCCAAAACCTCCATTACCATCCTCTTTTTCTTCTTTTTCCTTGGCCGAACCACTCACCTTTCATCTCCCTTTTCTTCCATTTTGCTAAACCGAAAATACACCCCCATATTTTTCTCTCTCTTCTCAAACCCTTTTTGGCCGAAACCCCTATCCTTTTCCCTTGATTTTCTTTCATTGTTAGCCGAATCTACACCCCACCTATATGCCGTGTCTCTTTTCTTCAACTTAGTAGCACCTTGGCCGAATATTAGAAGTGGTGTAGACCTCTTCGGGTTTCATTGTAATCGGTTGGTGGAAGTACTCTGGGATATTTCAAGGCATTCAGTCAACTTCAGTAGGCAGTCAGCTTGGTAAGTGATTTTGGGTAAGAAATATTTAGTAAGCTTAAATACTTAGTTTGCGATTTGGAGGGTTAACCCGTTTATCTGATTAAGTGTGTTGATGGAGGCAACAACCAGTCAGAGTGGGCAAGGAAAGGTCCCTATCTCGAAATTCAAAAAGAGAGCTGTCTCGGCGGTTCGGGATTGGCCACCGGGGTGTGGGCCAGCGGCGGGAGATAGCTATAGGCAGATAGCTGTAGTTTCGTTGAGCGATAGCGTAGGGATCGAAAGTTTAGAACTGCAAGTGATAAGGTGCGTAATCATCGCACTATTTTCCTTCAGTTAATTGCTTGCTAATGCTTATGTTGGATAATCAGATATCAGGTGAGTAAGTTGGTGATATTATGTTATTGTGTTACATATATATATTTGGTGTGGTAATGATATGAGCTGTATGCTTATTTACATGATGACTTAACATGTGACATTTACATACTTGCATGGGATTTGGATTTGATGGAGGAAGGAAGGGTGTACACATGATGTACGTGGTCTAATGTTAGCTCAGGGCTACATTAGCGCTTGACGGTTAGCTGTGTGCTACCTCAAGGGAGGTGTGGCTCAGTGCCCATCTCGGCGGTTGATGGCTATATGCGTCACCGTAGACGGAGCATGTTGTCGGGATCACTTTGGTTGATCGGTGGCTCAGCCACGGCCTTGAGCAGTGAGTTTGCCAAGGTAAGGTTCATGGATCACGATGTGATCAGTGGTGGGTTAGCCACGGCCTTAGGCAGGGAGTCTGCTAAGGTTGGTGTTACGGTTGGATTATAGGTTGGGCTGAGATGCATATTTGCATGACTTGTTATGAGAACGGTACGGTTATGGGCCAAGCTCATACGTGTGGAAATACGTGTTATGACTATGCACTGAGTCAGTGGACTCACTCTATTTTCCTAACCATTTCAGGTGATGCGTAGAATTGGACCGAGATCGGAGAGGACACAAGGTGGCCCATGCAGAAAGAAGAATTTAAATATTTTAAACATTTTTATACTAAGTACTTGGGTTTAAATATTGGTGTAATAAGGGCCTTTTTATCTTTATTCATTTTTTTGAATTATTCTATTATTATTTTTGGTACTATTTTATTTTAATTTAATTATGGTTTAATTAATTTGATTTACTATGTGAAATTGATTTTTTTATATTAGCAACCTATTTATTCAATAAATATATAAGTTAATAAAGCGCTTTTAATATAGACATTTTTATAATACCAAAAGTTTAAAGTATAGTTTTTAAGAGTACATGGGTTTAACCAAAAAGTTAATAAATCTTACTGTTTTATTCGAAGTTAACAAGGATTTTCAACTGTCTTTCCGCAGTGACATAACCAGATTTGGTCGTAGTGAATGGGTCGGGTTTGGGGATGTTACACCCTTGCAACATAATCCACGCCGCTAACCACTTGGCCACAAGCTCCTCTTGTGTCTTAAACCATGCGCAACTAAATTTAAATCTATAGCCAAATTCTAAAGTCCATTTAAAAAGAAAACTAAAATGCAAGAGCCAAGACTTGAACCTTGGACCTCCTTCCTTCCTTGTGGCGTCACCCCTTTGTCTCTTATGTGGCGTCACTTTGCCACTACACCACACACTCCACTTGTGTCATTTTTCCCCACATTTTATTCTTAAAGCCTACCTACTAACTTCTAGGGTTTTTTCACCTAAAACCAAAATTTTCTTGAAGCCCAAGTTTGATCCTGGGACTTCATAGAAGCCCCCTAGTCTTCCAAAAACACTCACCTAATAAGACCAACTTGCCTTAGTGCCATTCTCTTGTTCTCAAAAATTTTAAACGCTACTACTCCCAAGGCCCATTGGGCCCAATCCTACTAGGCCCAGTTTCAAGATGTTACATAGAGAATATAAGTTGTGGTTGCAATTTAGAGAATATAAGTTGTGGTTGCAATTTAAAACTGTCCATTTGAATCTCAAAATACTTCAAACATATTTTAAAAAATATATGAAACTATTGTTTGAGATCTTAAGTTTTTTGTTGTTTTGCTAGATCTGGAATATTTAAATATATGACTATAATTGTAATATATGATATATTTTAATGGCTTTTGGTTTAATTGACTTTAGAGAATTGTTGGACAAGTACATTAGCACAACATAGTTATGACACCATTGAACTTCAATTAAATTGTAAATATTGTAAATTATTTTTAAGTCTTCATTTGTAGCTAGATTTTAGGATAATTATACCGTGATTATATGTTAGAATGAGGAGAAATCATGTTATTAAACATGATGAGACAAAGAGAAGCTAATCGGGCACAAAAACGGATGACCGAAGGACATTGACACATCCTGAAGGGCTTGGAGTAATGCCGTGTTGCGCCATGCATAGGCCATGGCGCTACAGAGGCTCTTCGAAGCCAAAATAAATAATGTTAAAGTGTTGTATCATGCCATAGCTTGTGCATAGCGCGACACAAGAAGTTTGAAGCAAAAATGTGTATTTCTTAGATGTTGTGTCCCACCATGCACAAGCTATGGTGCATTACACCCGTGTTCTTCTATCAAATCAGGCCATTTTAGGCATAAAGCTTGTCAAAAGTCTATTTATATACATTGGTTTTAGGCCTGAAAACATACAAATTAAACACTTTAAAAAGAGAGGACATCCTCCTCTAGTCGTCATACCTCATCCTAACGACCTAGCTTCGAGTTCTCGCATTCCCCACCTCCAGTTTCAACAAGTAAAGTTTCCTCTTCTATTCTTTTCGTAGTTCTTGTCACGCCCCAAAACCCGACCAAGTAGTTTTCGGTTAGTAGAATCAGGTTTTTCTAACCGGGGGTTGAGTCAGATATCAGAAAATAGGGTCGTAAATGAGTAATTTAAGTATGTGATATTGGAAAATATGGGCATCACATATATAATAAGGGTAATTACATGTTATTATTTACTATCATAATAAGTTGACCCAAATTAAAAGTGATCTAATTTGGTTAGATTTATTGGGCTTTAATTATTAAATAAAGTATGTGTCAAATATGTTTAGATACTCTAATAACTAATTTCTAATTGATGATGGGTTGATTAGAAATTAGAGCTAATGTGCTAAAATTATATAATAGTGTTATGGTCCCTAAATTATAAACATGCTAACTTTTCTAATATCCCATCTTTAGGGAAAAGGGAGCCACCTTCTCTATATTACTTGTGTGCTAATTTGGAAGACCAAAATCCCAAGATCTATAGATTTTAAGAAATCGATGAATTCAGGTACGTTTCCGCATCTAGTTTTGTTCTTATTTATTCTTGATGATTTGACATGATTAGATCCTGGTTTATTAATTTTTATTTCAGATTTATTTTACAATTCTAACAAGTGGCATATGAGCCTTGTTATGTGTAACGCCTCGAATTTTTGGGCCTAGTAGAATTGGGCCTATTGGGCCTTGGGCATGGGAGTGTTTAAAATTTTTTAGAACAAGAAAATGACACTTTTGCATGAAGGGTCTGTTGGGTAAGTGATTTTGGAAGGTTATGGGGCTTCTATGAAGTCCTGGGTTCAAGCCATGTCATATGGGAAATTTTTTATTTTTAGCATTAGGGGAACCATGCCTCCTGGTTGCAAGCCTTTTAAGTAATTAAGATTGAATTGTGACACAAGAGGAGCTTGTGGCTTAGTGGCAAGTGGCGTAGGGAGTGAAGCTTGTGGTCTGAGGTTCAAGTCTCTTGAGGAGCAAGGGAGGTTTTATTTTGCAGCATGGATGGCAAGAGTTGTGGTGGATTCAAACTCTTTGGAGTGGTTGTGGACTTAGTAAAAGGAGTAGAGTATCATGGGATATGGATGATGGTTGTTGGGGATTTGGAGGAGGAAAATGTGGAGAGATTTTAGGGGAGAATTAAGGGAGTGATTTATGGAGAAAAAGGTAGAGTTTGAATTGATGAGGGTTTGTGTCGAATTGGTATAAGAAGCCTAGGAAAATTTGGCTAGGAAGGTTTTTCTCATCGTCGGCTTCGGGGATTAATAAGGGGGAATTGCCGATTTTTTCTTTTCTTTTTCCAAATTCGACTCTTTTGTTCTTTGGTGCTGGAATTGTTCTTTGCGTTTTCTTCAACCGAGTCTTTTCTTTTTGACCATTAATTGTTAGCCGACTTTAGGTGCAACTTATTCTTTTATTCTCTTCTTTCTCGTCTTGTGCTCTCCTGGAGACCAATTGTTTTTCCCTTTTCTTGGTAGAATACTCTGACATCTTTCGAGTTGGTTGCTATTGCCGATTATTTCTTTCCTTAATTATTCTTTACCTTTTCCGAACCTTCATGCTCCCTCTCTTCCAATTGGCCATTGTCCTTGACCGAATATATCTACTCATTCCCCCTTATTTATGTTGTTTTGGTTCTCCTCTCCTTCCGTGTGTTGGGTTAGTCGAATAATTTCCCCTATTCATTCACTCTGTTTTCGGCTAGTAAGGGCTCTTTGATGAATCAGTAAGTGCTCTTGGTTTACTCTTGTTTCTCTCCACCGTTGTGGTCTTTTCTTCTAACATCTTCCTGTGTTGCGTGTCAAAACCATTTTTATATTTAAAAAAATGGGGATCGACTTTAAAAACGAAAGTGGAGTCGTCACCAATCCCTTTTTGCTTAGGTGTGATCGGATCACCTTATAAAACATTTTATTTCAAAACATTGATTTTGGCCTACGAAATTCAAGAAAACATGTTCGGAAGTTGGTTACGTATGAGGAAGGATTAGCACCCTCGTATCGCCCAAAATTGGTACCGGATTGATTAGTTATTGTCCTAATGTCAAAAATTCCAAAAGATTTGGAAACATGATTTCTTTAAAAACTTGAACAATTTGAGTTGGAACTTGAGATTCCTTTGTTCTGAAAGAATACGAACATCACATCCAGCACGTTAGGACATGATGTTTTAAACCCTCGTAACCAATATCATCTCATGATTTACAAAATTCTTTAAAAGGATATTTAGTTATTTAGTTAAACGTAAAATCGAAACCCAGCACGTTAGGGTACTATTTCCCGAATTTCTAAACACAAAAGATTGCCTTAATTAAGAAAAACTTTTAGATAAAATGTGGTAATTAAAGGAGATAGATATTTTTAAACAAAGATTAAAAAAATAACATTAAGTTATTACAAAAAAGTGCAATTTACTAAAGTTACAGGTCATATTAACAATTAGCACTAACATAAACAATTAAGTAAAAAAATAACAAGCAATAATAATAATGTTAAGGTAAACAAATATAATGGATTTAATTTTTTAAAAAAAAATGAACAATCAAAAAATAAAAAATATAGAGTAGATAATAGCAATTTTAAAAGAATCTATGAAAAATTAAGAAAAAAAATATTCACAAGGTTAAATTCATGTAAAAAATAATAATAATATAAGGTAAATAATATACTCAAAACAATTAATGAATATTATAACAATTTTTAAAAAAATGAAAAAAAAGTATAAAAATGATATGGATAAATAAAAAAAAAGTTAAAAAAACGTATAAGTCAACCTAACTCTCGCAATATGAGGATTCAATTAAATTCCTCCACCAAAGATGTATAATGATTTGAAACAACTTTATTGGTGGCATGGAATGAAAAGAGATATCTCTGGTTTTGTTCCAAAATGTTTGATTTGTCAGGAAGTTAAAGCTGAACATGAGGTGCCATCCGATTTATTACAACCGATTATGATTCCTGAGTGGAAATGGGATAGAGTGACAATGGATTTTGTTTCAGGGTTGCCTTTGGCTCCTAGGAAGAAAGATGCAATCTGGGTTGTAGTTGACAGATTGACAAAATCAGCCCATTTTATTCCGGTACGATCTGATTACTCACTTGATAAGTTAGCTGAGCTATATATTTCTAATATTATGAGATTGCATGGGGTGCCACTATTTATTATGTCTGACAGAGATACGAGGTTTACTTCTCGGTTCTGGAAGAAACTGCAAGAGGCTTTAGGTACTAAATTACACTTCAGTACAGCTTTTCACCTGCAGACGGATGGTCAATCCAAGCGGATTATTCAGGTACTCGAGGATATGTTGAGATGTTGCATTCTTGAGTTTGAAGATACGTGGGAAAAATATTTTTCGTTGATTGAATTTGCGTATAATAATAGTTTTCAATCAAACATTAAAATGGCACCGTACGAAGCCTTGTATGGTCGTAAATGCCGAACATGTAACACCCTGGTTTAGGGGCTATGCATGTTGGGTATAATTCATGTTCTAGTAGGTTTTGGGTATGCTTGGATGTGTTTGAGAGGTGTTAAGAATGTTTGGACTCAAGGGGAAGACTTTAGAAAATTTTTGATTTTTAAGTGCAAAAAGGGGGAGTTAGGTAGTGGCCGAATTTTTTTGCTTTGGGGGAAGAGCTTGGCCGAATGTTATAAATAGGGGGTGGTGCTCACCTTTGGGTCCTTTTTCACCATTTTCTCTCTTGCCGAAATTGCTAGTATTGCTCAAACACTTTAGTAGCCGAAACCTATTCCTCCAAAGCACTTTTCCCTTCTTTTTGCTCTCAAGGTTGCTAGTTGGCCGAACCACTCATCTTTCATCCCTCCCTTTTCTTTCATTTTGCTAAACCGAAAGTACACCCCACACTTTTCTTTATCTTCTCAAACCTCTTTGGCCGAAACCCCTATTCCCTTTTCCATTGATTTTCTTCCATTGTTAGCCGAACCTACACCTTACCTCTGTGCCAAAATCCCTTTCTATTGTTTAACTTACCTTTGCCGAATATTGGAAGTAGATCTACGGGCCTCGGTTTGCAATCAGTTAGTGAAGGCACTTTGGGGATTTGTGGTATTCAGTCGAGCTTCTGCAATCGAACTCGGTAAGAAGGTGGTAAGGATAATGTTCGGCAAAGGGCCTCAAGTGTTACGTTTCTGAGTTTGGGCCAAATCTAATATGGTATTATTATGGATTGTTTAAGGTGGTGTTTCGGCAGAGAGTTAGTCAAGCATCATTTCGGGATTGGATCGTTGGTGCTATTACGGTGCGTAATCAACGCACTATTTCTACGATTGTTGGTTTGTTAAATGTGTTTACATATATGTGATGTGTGGTTGCCGAATGTGATGGCTTGTGTGGTGAATGGTTATTTTGGGTAACCATATGTCAGGTGAGTAAAGTCTTTTGTATGAAATTATTTATGATAAATACATGATTTGGTATTTAACATGAGATGCCTTCTCTTTTGTTATGATCTGACATATTACCTTTTTCATACATATATGGGAGGTGGATTGATTCGGTGGAGGAAGAAGTGTACACATGATGTACGTGGTCTAATGTTGGCTCA
Source organism: Gossypium australe (assembly GCA_005393395.2). NCBI lineage: Eukaryota > Viridiplantae > Streptophyta > Magnoliopsida > Malvales > Malvaceae > Gossypium > Gossypium australe. Next base: position 88,286,765 of record CM016615.1, read on the forward strand.
GGCTACATTAACGCTTGATGGTGAGCTTTGTGCTACCTCAAGGGAGATGTTGGCTCGGTGCCCATCTCGGCGGTCGATGGCTATGTGCATCACCGTAGGCAGAGTATGTTGTTGGATCACTTTGGTTGATCGGTGGCTCAGCCACGGCCTTGAGCAGTGAGCTTGCCATGGTAAGATGTTAGGGATCACGATGTGATCGGTGGGGAGTTTCCCACGGCCTTAGGCAGGGAGTCTGCTAAGGTTGGTGTCACGGTTGGATATTAGGTGGGCTGAAGTGCATTCTTGCATGAACTGTTTCGATGGCTGTGTGGGTATGGGCCAAGCCCATACATGTGGAAATCTGTGTTTTGATTATGCACTGAGTCGGTGGACTCACCCAATTCTTTTCCTAACATTTCAGGTGATTCATGAGATGGACCGGGATCGGAGAGGACACATGGTGGCCCATGTCGAAGGAGATATTTTTCGTTATATTAAATATTAAGTATTTCATTTAAATAATGGTTGTAATAAGGATTTATTTTATTATTTTGGTATTATTTTATTATTAACTCTATTATGGTTTTTTTTAAATTGAAACACTATGTGAAGATGGTTATATTTCTATAACTTACTTATTCAAATATGGAATTATTAAACATGGTTATAATTTCAAAAGAACATGGTTTCCAAGAGCAAATAAATTTTTACTATTTTATTCTAAGTCAAAAATATTTTCACTAACATAACCAGATTCGGTCGTAGTGAATGGGCCGGGTTTGGGGATGTTACATATTGGTATCAGAGCCCGGTTCAAAACTCGGCTTTGAGGGTTTTGGGCCCGAAACAGTTTTCAAAAATGGGCTTTTATAAAAAGTTTTCAGGTTATTCTGGCATGGCACCTGTACCTCCGACCCGAAGTCCACCAGGTAAGTACTTCTAGCTTTTAAAGTGTTTTGTTTGTGTGATTTATTATGGGCTTAGATTGGGCTCGTAGATTAGAATATTAAGGCTATTGGACCCTAGGATTAGTTTACTCAAACATATGCATAAAACTTAAGGATTTTTAAGCAAACCTGTGAAGTTAGTCGCCGAGTTAAGGTGTGGCAACCACGGTACGCATGTCTAGGAGTGGCATTCAGTAAGAGCTTGGTATTTAAGCAGTCCTAGTGACTCACCTCCTCTTCGCAGGAATCCTACCTGGTGCGTAGCTACGGTTCACCTTAACCAAGAGGACTTCTTCATAGGCTAAACCGATTATTAAAACCCGAAAGGGATTTGGCCTGATTGTTTTAAAATTCCCTATTTTAAAATTTTCAACTTTACCCCTTTGGTTTGTAAAACTCTAAATCAGATTTTGAAAGATGTTTTCTCGATTTACAAAATTACCAAAATGCCCTAGTGGCAAAATTACAAAAATGCCCTTGTGTTATAAAATTACCGTATTACCCTCAACTTTTGATAAAATGATTTTTACTTTACAAAACACCAAAATCTTGAGGTTTCAAAATATTAAGATACCCTGATTTGAGGAAATTTACGAAAATACCCTTGATTGATAAAATTACCAAAACGCCCTTGGTTTCTAAATTTTCAGATTCCTCGCGATTTTTGCCGAAATATTCTTATTCTGCCAAATGTCAGAAAATCTCATTTTGTGTAATATTGTGAAATTACGATTTGGAGAATTTACGAAAATGCCCATGATTTCCAAAATTACAAAAATAACCCTGTTTCCTGAAATTTTTGCAACACACTTTGTTTGAAAAACAAAATTATCAAGATGACTCCTGAGATTTGTAAATTTTGAAATGTCTTCGAGTTGGAAAATTATTTTCAAAATTGTCCCTGAGTTACTGTCGATATACCTCTTTAGGAAAAATGACGGAATTACCCCTGGGTAGGGAATGAAAATTTGATTGATCGAAAGAACTACTCTCGGAAACTTTAGTGCATAAAATTGCTCGTGGATAAAACAGTGAAGCAATAATTTCTAATCCATAAAACTTTCTAAACAGACTAAATCGAGGCGCTAGATATGAGTTCTAGGGGCATGGTCGCAATACTCGTGGACGTGGTAGAGGCAGGATGTCAGTATCGGAACCGGTTGGGTCACACCATGGGTCAGAGAGCGATGCACCGCCACCAGCTGTTGAGGTGGAACAGTAGGATCAGACTGGAGGGGACGACGCAGTGTCACAAGCGGTGCTGCGAGTGCTCGAACGAGTGGCCGGAGCCAATGTGGGCAATAGGAATAGGAAGTCAGTGCCCGAAAGGCTTAGGGCGAATGGAGCTGAAGTTTTCAGAGGAGTGTCTGGGTAGCTCCAAACGTGGCAGAGTATTGGTTAGAGGCTGTTGAAAGGATTATGGACGACCTAGACTTAACTGACGAGGAGAAGCTTAAGGGTGTTGTTTCGTTGCTGCGAGATGAGGCCTACCAGTGGTGGCTCACTGTTAAGGAAAGTACCCCGGCAGATCGAGTGGACTGGGGTTATTTTAAGATCAAGTTCGAGGGGAAGTATGTCAGAGCGAGCTATGTGGATGCTCAGAGGAAGGCGTTCCTTAGCTTGGTGCAAGGAAACAAGTCGATAGCGGAGTACGAAGCTGAGTTTTTGCGTTTGAGTCGGTATGCTCGGGGCATCCTGGCAACGGATTATGAGAGATGTGTCAGATTTGAAGATGGTCTGCGGGATGAGCTGCGAGTCTTGATTGCTCCGCATCAGGAAAGAGACTTCGCCGTTTTAGTGGAGAAAGCTCGGATAGCCGAGGGAGTCAAGAAGGCTGAGAGGCACAATAGGGAAAGGAACCTTGATAAGAGAAGTGTTGGATCGCCAGAAGTGGTTGGAAGGGTCCAGAAAAGACCGAGGGTTGAGACTCCTGTTCATATTGCTAAGACAACTGAGAGGAATCCAGATTGTTCGTGTGCGCAGTGCAGAAGGTACCATGTTGGCGAGTGCTGGAATCGGGTTCGGGAATGCTTCAGATGCAAGTCCAAGACTCATCTGGTTAAGTATTGTCCCCAGGATCCGAATAGGACTCGGGTAGTGGGTCAAGGTTATGTGCAACCAGGCAGAGGTGGTCAGCAGGCGACGAGAGGTCGTGGTTCGAACCATGGAGGACATGGTTCCGGCCGAGGTCGTGGAGCAGTAGACCGCGATAATGGTGGTACTGAGGCAAGACAGCCAGCTCTGGTTTATGCAGTTCGTCGGAGAGAGGATAATGATGCGCCTGATGTGTCAGCTGGTAAGTTCCTTGTGTTTGGAATATTCTTTGTTGTTTCGTTCGTGTTGATGACTGTTTGATTTGTTGCTCGTAAAGTAGTTGGAACCTTGGGTATGAACTTAGAAACTGTGCCTAGAAGGTACGTTAGCTCTTTAAGATCAGAGTGCGCAGCTTTAGCGTAGTGGGAAGAATTGGACTGTTAGTTTAGACAAGTAATTTCGAGGACGAAATTACTTTAAGGAGGGTAGAATTGTAACACCCTGGTTTAGGGGCTATGCATGTTGGGTATAATTCATGTTCTAGTAGGTTTTGGGTATGCTTGGAGGTGTTTGAGAGGTGTTAAGAATTTTGGACTCAAGGGGAAGACTTTAGAAAATTTTGGATTTTTAAGTGCAAAAAAGGGGGAGTTGGGTAGTGGCCAAATTTTTTTGCTTTGGGGGAAGAGCTTGGCCGAATGTTATAAATAGGGGTGGTGCTCACCTTTGGGTCCTTTTTCACCATTTGCTCTCTTGCCGAAATTGCTAGTATTGCTCAAACACTTTAGTAGCCGAAACCTATTCCTCCAAAGCACTTTTCCCTTCTTTTTGCTCTCAAGGTTGCTAGTTGGCCGAACCACTCATCTTTCATCCCTCCCTTTTCTTTCATTTTGCTAAACCGAAAGTACACCTCACACCTTTCTTTATCTTCTCAAACCTCTTTGGCCGAAACCCCTATTCCCTTTTCCATTGATTTTCTTCCATTGTTAGCCAAACCTACACCTTACCTCTTTGCCAAAATCCCTTTCTATTGTTTAACTTACCTTTGCCGAATATTGGAAGTAGATCTACGGGCCTCGGTTTGCAATCAGTTAGTGAAGGCACTTTGGGGATTTGTGGTATTCAGTCGAGCTTCCGCAATCGAACTCGGTAAGAAGGTGGTAAGGATAATGTTCGGCCAAGGGCCTCAAGTGTTATGTTTCTGAGTTTGGGCCAAATCTAATATGGTATTATTATGGATTGTTTAAGGTGGTGTTTCGGCAAAGAGTTAGTCAAGCAGCATTTCGGGATTGGATCGTTGGTGCTATTAAGGTGCGTAATCAACGCACTATTTCTACGATTGTTGGTTTGTTAAATGTGTTTACATATATGTGATGTGTGGTTGCCGAATGTGATGGCTTGTGTGGTGAATGGTTATTTTGGGTAACCATATGTCAGGTGAGTAAAGTCTTTTGTATGAAATTATTTATGATAAATACATGATTTGGTATTTAACATGAGATGCCTTCTCTTTTGTTATGATCTGACATATTACCTTTTTCATACATATATTGGAGGTGGATTGATTTGGTGGAGGAAGAAGTGTACACATGATGTACGTGGTCTAATGTTGGCTCAGGCTACATTAGCGCTTGATGGTGAGCTTTGTGCTACCTCAAGGGAGATGTTAGCTAGGTGCCCATCTCGGCGGTCGATGGCTATGTGCATCACCGTAGGCAGAGTATGTTGTTGGATCACTTTGGTTGATCGGTGGCTCAGCCACGGCCTTGAGCAGTGAGCTTGCCAAGGTAAGATGTTAGGGATCACGATGTGATCGGTAGGGAGTTTCCCACGGCCTTAGGCAGGGAGTCTGCTAAGGTTGGTGTCACGGTTGGATATTAGGTGGGCTGAAGTGCATTCTTGCATGAACTGTTTCGATGGCTGTGTGGGTATGGGCCAAGCCCATACATGTGGAAATCTGTGTTTTGATTATGCACTGAGTCGGTGGACTCACCCAATTCTTTTCCTAACATTTCAGGTGATTCATGAGATGGACCGGGATCGGAGAGGACACATGGTGGCCCATGCCGAAGGAGATATTTTTCGTATATTAAATATTAAGTATTTCATTTAAATAATGGTTGTAATAAGGATTTATTTTATTATTTTGGTATTATTTTATTATTAACTCTATTATGGTTTTTTTTAAATTGAAACACTATGTGAAGATGGTTATATTTCTATAACTTACTTATTCAAATATGGAATTATTAAACATGGTTATAATTTCAAAAGAACATGGTTTCCAAGAGCAAATAAATTTTTACTATTTTATTCTAAGTCAAAAATATTTTCACTAACATAACCAGATTCGGTCGTAGTGAATGGGTTGGGTTTGGGGATGTTACAGAACACCTCTGTACTGGTCTGAACTTAGTGAGAATAAGATTCACGGGGTTGACTTGATAAAAGAAACTGAGCAGAAAGTGAAAGTGATCCGTAATGGTTTGAAAGCAGCATCTGATCGACAAAAATCATACGCAGGTTTGAAACGAAAAGATATCGAATTTGAGATTGGTGATAAGGTATATTTGAAAGTGTCTCTGTGGAAGAAAATACTTCGATTCGGCAGGAAAGGCAAATTGAGTCCGAGATTCATCGGGCCATATGAGATTATCGAGTGTATTGGGCTTGTTGCGTACAGATTGTTGCTACACCTGAGTAGAAAAGATTCATAATGTGTTTCATGTATCGATGCTTTGACGATACAGATCAGATCCTTTGCATGTAATTTCTCCGTCTAAGATAGAGATTTAGTCCGATATGACTTATGAAGAAGAACCAATCCGTATCTTGGCTTGCGAAGTTAAAGAATTGAGAAATAAGAAAATTCCATTAGTAAAAGTATTATGGCATCGACACGGGGTCAAAGAAGCTTCGTGAGAACCTGAAGATGCTATGAGAGAACAATATCCGAATCTATTCAACGGTAAGATTTTCGGGGATGAAAATCCCTAAGGGGGAGAATTGTAACAGTCTGGTTTAGACCCTAGTCGGAATAGTGGTTTCAGGACCACCAATTCGAGTTTGAAAAATATTTTAATATTATTTTTCGTGTTTACAGTATGTGATTAAGCATGTGTGAAAGTTTCGTAAATTAAATTGATCGGTTGTGTGCTAAATTTGCAATAAGGGCTTAATCGCATAAAATGAGAAAGTGACTTGCTATTTGTTAAAGTGCCAAATTGCTGTCTTTAAATTGTGTGAGTCCTCATAATGGAATTAGATCATTGATATTGGGAATGGACATAAATGGGCATATATTAAGTGATTTTATAATGTATGCATTAAGGATAAATTTGGTATTTGATTATTATGGTAATTACTAATTAAAATAAAACATAATGGTGGCATTTTATCATCTTTTATGGCTGAATGAAGCAAAGAAGATAGCTAAAATAGGGTTTGAAATTTCGACACTTGCATAGCTTGATTGAGGTATGTATTTTGCTCGGTTTTTGATGATTTCTATGTTTTTTGGTTGTTGCTTTGAATACTAGCTAGCCCATGCTTGAATTTCTGAATTTAATGATGATTTCATGAATTGCCTTGATGATAGTTTGTGGTTTTTGTTGTTTGATGATGGAAAATAAAAGATATGTGATAGATTAATATGTTTTGTCTTTGGAGTTTTGATGAATTTGAGTAAATTGGACTAATTTGTGAAAAAGCTATTTTGAAGGACTAAAATGTGAAATAAATGGGTTTATATAATGTGTAGTAACATTCAACCTAGCATGGGTAAAATGAAATTATGTGTATTTTGTGATTTTGTGAAACAGGTACTAAAATGTTAAAATGTGAAATGTGAAGGCTAATTTGTAAAATGCCCTGAATAAGTGTATTTGGATTGAATTGAATGATTTGGTGAATGAATAAGCTAAATTTGAATGTGAATAGATCAAGAACCAAAGAAAACGAAATTAGTTCGGGGGAATTCAAAAGTGGTCGAGTAGTCGTTTCCATCCGTTCATATCTGTACGAGGTAAGCCTATATATAAATAAATGTGTTTGAGTTGATTTATTCATGCTTATATGAAATTGAAGTGTGATGAATTATTATAGAAGATGCATATGTGAAATCCGAGAAAGTTCCAATAATGTGTCAAAGTCAGAAAAGTCCCGTACGAACCTTAGGAATAGTTAGGATACATATGTCATGACATAGGGTTTCGATATGTGTTATCGTGTAAGACCACGTCTGGGACGTTGGCATCGATTTGTGATTTACGTGTAAGACCATGTTTGGGACATTGGCATCTTATATGATTTCATGTAAGACCCTGTCTGGGACAGTGTCATCGATATTTGATTACATGTAAGACCACGTTTGGGATGTTGGCATTATACGAACATTCCAAGCTATCCGAGTATCCTATTTGATTCCGGATGGTTCAACGGGCACTCTGAGTATGTGTATCCAATACAGGTACGTTTGAAATGCAAACAAAGTTTGAGTATGACGAGTAAGTATGTATATATGAAAATGTGGAATTGAGATATATGAATGAGAACATTGTGATAAGATGTGTTATATACCAATGTACTATTGTAACAGTCTGGTTTCGACCCTAATCAGAACGGTGGTTTCGGGACCATGAATCTGAGTCAGAAAAAAATATTTAAAATTTATTTTCTATGTTTATTATGTGTGAATTTATATCCATGAAATTTTCATGTTTTAATTTTATTGTTTGAGTGTCGATTTAATAAAAAGGGTTTAATCGCGTAAGATGAAAAAGTTGATAGTTAAATATGTAAGGGCCGAATTGTTGTTGTCTTTAAAGCATGAGGTATTTATGATGCAATTAGACCATTTAATTTATGCATGGACACTTTTGGACATGAGTTAGTGGAAATGGAATAGGTTAAAAATGGAAATGAATAATTATATGATAATTAAATAAAACAAAAGCATAAATTAAAGCCATTGTCATCTTTGTTGGTCGAATATATCAAAGAAAGAAAGTCATCCATGGCCTTTTAGGTTTCGGCAACTATCAAGCTTAATTCAAGGTTCGTTTTTGCTCGGTTTTTGATAATTTTTACGTTTTTGAGATCGTTGCTATGAAATCTACAGAGCCCATGTTGTAATTTTTGAATTTGATGAATATTTTGAGTTTTGCCATTGATGAGTTTATGAGTTTTGTGATGTTAGTTGATGAATTATGAAAGATATGTTTTGGATTAATATGTTTTGTATTGGAATTTTTGATGAATTTGAGTAATTAGGGCTAAATTGTAAAAATAATAAATTGAGGGACTAAAATATGAAATAAATGAAATGTATGGACTTGTATGAGTATGGATAACATTTGACCTAAGCATGATGTGTGAAAATTTTGCATGTTTTGTGTTTTGTGCAAATTGGACTAAATTGTAAAAAGTGTTAAATGTTAGGGGAAAAATGGTAATTTACCCATTTATGTGTTTTTGGATTAAATTGAATGGAATTATGTTTGAATGAGTTTAATTTGAATATGTTTAGATCGAGAACTAAACAAATCAGATTTGGATTGGGGGAAACCAAAGTTGTCGAATAATCATCCCGTTCTGATTTTCGTTATCCGAGGTAAGTTTATAAACAAATAAATGTCATTAATTTTGAAAATATATGGACAGTAAATGTTGAATTGAATTTATGGATATATATATATATATATATATATATATATATATGTGGTAGCCGAATCTGTATAAACTTGAAAGAATCTTTTACAAGTTCGATTCGATCGAGTTACGACGTCCGAAAGCCCCTTACGAACCTTAGGAATAGTTAGGATACATATGTCATGACATAGGATTCCATTATGTGTTATCGTGTAAGACCACATCTGGGACGTTGGCATCGACTTGTGGTTTACGTGTAAGACCATGTCTGGGACATCGACATCGTATTTGATTCGTGTAAGACCCTGTCTGGGGCAGTGGCATCGATATGTGATTACATGTAAGACCACGTCTGGGACGTTGGCATTGCAGGAGAGGTTCAACTATACGAGTATCATTTTTAATTCTGAACAGTTCAACGGGCAATGTTAAGTAAAGTCCGAATGTGAAATCAAATTAAAAGGTTCAGCTATGTGTTAGTTAATTGTTTATATGAAAAATAAGGTAAGTTGATTACTTGAAATGAGATATAAATTATGTATGATGCAAATGGAAATATATATATGTGTATATGATTGTTCATGTTCGGCCATATGGTATATGTATGTGAGATTAAAATGTGACCTTAGTAGTAAATGATAACTTTGTATTTGAAAATATGTGTATTCAGCCTTATTAACATAATTTTAATATGAAATCGTTGATATATATATTTGCTTATGACTTACTAAGCTGTGAAAGCTTACTGTGTGTATGTTTGCTCTCTATTTTATAGATTTTGGAAGCTAGTTACGAGCTCGGGGATCGTTACAGAAATGTATCAGACTATCAACTGTTTCGGAATTTTATAAAGTTGAACTTAATCCTATGGCATGTATAGGCTAGTTTGTGTTATGTTTGATTTTGGGTATGTATATATTTAAGCCATGCGAAAATGGCTAGGAATGATATTCAAGCTTAGTTAATTTCGGTTATGTGTCATATATATATATATATATATATATGATAAGTGTGATATGTTTGGTTTTGGTCTTGGTGTTTCAGTTATGGTTTATTTATAAGTAAATATATGTGAATCTTGTTTGATATGCTTTGTTAAGGTATTGTTATGTGATTTGGTATTTAAGTGAATTCGGTTATGGCATATAGATGAAATGAAGTTGACATGGTTTACTAATGTTTGAGGTTTTGTATGTTTGATATTGAATGAGTTTATTTTGGTAAAAATGTTAAAGACATATGTGATTAATGAAGGTGTTTGGCTATGATATTAAATGTAAGTAATGGTTACAAATTGTTTGATATTTGGCCATGGAGAATGAACCAAGAATTTATGTGATGTGTTGGCATAATTTTGATGATATGGTATGAATATATGGTTTAGTTAATAAGTATTTGATAAGTACATAATGAACTAGTTATGATTGATGTTTTAAGCCTAGTTAAATTCGGTCATGTTATATATATATATATATACTTGTGATGAGCTTGTTATAAAATGCAAATTATGGATTGATATATTTTGGTTCGGTACTATGCAATATTATATGCAAGTGATATGATTTAGTAAAATGAAAATAGACATTTACTAAAACATATGAATTTAGCATGTTCATATTCGGCCCTTGTATTTGGGTTTTGACCATTTGAATAGTAACTTGTGTTATAATAAAAAGAGAAGGATATATGTGTATTAAGTAAATTGGTTTTGTTATTTGGGCTTTAATGATTAAGTAGTATATAGAAGTATAATGATACTTGTATTAAATTCGGTCAAGTTTAGGTAAATTGAATGAAAATGCATGATGTGCCGATTATGATAAGGTCAAAATGATATATGATTTTGATTTATTTGATATTTTTGCTTATGATTTATGTGACTACATATATGTCCGTTATATAATATGGAATGATTCGTAAAGAGTTTATGTTAGCTTTATAATTTAAAATTTGATTGATTTAAGAGACTCGTTCATGTGTACATATATAATTGTTCGGATGTTGTGCTTTATTTAGTAATGCCTCGTAACCCTATTCTGCCGACGGATACTGGTTAGGGGTGTTACATTTTATTGGTATCAGAGCTACAGATTAGTTGGTTCTAGGACTAACGTAGCGAGTGTGAGTCTAGCTATACATGCCATAAATTTTTATACTACCATTGTGTGATGATTCTTGACAATTGAATGTGTTTTCCTATAGTAAATGGATCCCGGTCGAGCCGTAGCTAATGATGTCGAGAGTATAGCACCTGCTCTCGCTCAAAGGACAGCACTAGTTGATTCTCGACCGACTTCGAGTAACCAAGTGGGAGAGGCTAAACAAGCATTTTACCAAATGATGAACGAATTGTTTTGCTCAGCATATCTGGAAGAATCCGGTTGTTCCACAACCTCCTACCCCTCCGATTCACCGTCAAATACCTGTAATGCCACAAGTTACTGATCCGGTGCGATTGAATAAGCCGCCGGTTGATGAAGTCAAAAAATACGGGGCTTAAGAATTCAGAGCCATTAATGATGATGATACTGAGCGAGCTTAATTCTGGCTCGATAATACTATCCGCTTGTTTGATGAGCTATCTTGTACCCATGACGAGTGCTTAAAATGTGCTATATCTTTGTTACGGAACACTACATATCACTGGTAGAATATGCTAGTATCGGTAATTCCAAAAGCATGGTTCACTTGGGAGTTCTTTTAGACTGAATTCCATTACTGTGACAGAATATGAACGAAAATTTGTGAGACTCAGTAGATATGCCTGAGAATGTGTGTTGACTGAAGCTATAATGTGTAAAAGGTTCGAAGACGGGTTAAATGAAGATATTAAACTGTTAGTTGGCATCCTTGAAATAAAAGAGTTCGTTGTACTTGTTGAGTGAGAATGCAAAGCCGAAGAGCTCGGGAAAGAGAAAAGAAAAGCTGATTTTGAAGCCAGAGATTGCCGTAAGAGATTATCGAGTAAGGCATTTCAGCCAGCATCAAAGAAATTCAGATATGATGTTAGCTGTTCAAAGGCTACTGCTGGTTATTCTAGACGTGATCGAGATAGACCACCTATGAGTTCGAGAGCTACCTCAGTAGCTAGTGTTGGTAATGTCAGATCGAATCAACCTGAGTGCAAACACTGAGGTAAACAACATCCCGACAGCTGTAGATTGATTGATCGGGCCTGTTTTACATGTGGATCGATGAATCATTTCATTCGTGAGTGCCCAGAGTTAGCGAAGCAAAATACCGTACAGAGTGCGAGATCGAGTAACATGTCAGCTCAAGGTAGACCACCTAGAAATACGGGTAATGTGAGCAGCGATTAGAAAGGAACTAATGACACAACAGTTAGATCTGAGGCTCGCGCACTTGCCAGAGCTTATGCTATTCGTGCTCGAGAAGAGGCTTCATCCCCAGATGTTATTATTGGTACTTTCACTCTCTATGATACTAATGTTCTTGCATTGATTGATCCTGGTTCGACTCATTCTTATGTATGTGAGACTTTAGTATCCAATAAGACTTTGCCTGTAGAGTCTACTAAGTTTGTGATTAAAGTATCGAACCCCTTAGGCCGGTGTGTTTTGGTTTATAAAGTGTACAAGAATTGTCCGTTAATGACTCAAGATTCATGATTTCCTGCTGACTTGATGTTGTTGCCATTTGATGAGTTTGATATAATTTTGGGTACGGATTGGTTAACCTTACATGATGCTATTGTGAACTGCAAACGGAAGACTATTGATTTGCGATGTCAGAATAATGAGATTATTCAGATTGAGTCTGATGATCTGAATGGTTTACCAGCATTGATATATTCGATATTAGCTCAGAAATATGTGAGAAAGGGTTGTGAAGCTTACTTTTCTTATGTACTCGACTCTAAAGTGACTGAAAGAAGATTGAATCAGTACCAATTGTGTGCGAGTATCCGGATGTGTTTCCTGAAGAATTACTGGGTTTGCCATCGATTCGAGAGCTAGAGTTTGGTATTGAGTTAGTGCCGGGGATGACTCCAATTTCGATAGCTCCGTACAGAATGGCACCGGTTGAATTAAAAGAATTGAAGACTCAGTTGCAAGAATTGACTGATAGAGGCTTTGCACAACCAAGTTTGTCTCCCTGGGGTGCACCGATTTTATTTGTGAAAAAAAAGATGGAACTATGAGAATGTGCATTGATTACCGACAGCTCAACAAGGTGACTATAAAAAATAAATATCCTTTGCCATAGATTGATGACTTGTTTGATCAGTTGAAAGGGGCTACTTTGTTCTCTAAGATAGATTTGAGATCAGGTTACTATCAATTGCGAGTTAAAGACTCCGATGTGCCGAAAACTGCTTTCTGAATAAGGTACGGACACTATGATTTGTTGTTTATGCCTTTCGGACTTACTAATGCACCTGCTATTTTTATGGATTTAATGAATCGGATCTTCGGACAATATTTGGATCGATTTGTGGTTGTGTTCATAGATAACATATAGATCTATTCCCGTGACGAATCTGAGCATGCTGAACATCTGAGATTAGTGCTACAGACTTTGCGTGATAAGCACTTGTATGCAAAGTTTAGTAAATGTGAGTTCTGGTTACGAGACGTCAGTTTTTTGGGTCATGTTGTATCAACATCGGGTATTCAGGTTGATTAGAATAAGGTTTCGGCAATACTAGTTTGGAAGCCTCCTAAAAATTTATCTAAGGTCCGAAGCTTTCTGGGACTAACTGGTTACTATAGACGGTTTGTAAAAGGTTTCTCTATGATTGCAACTCTGATGATGTGACTACTTCAGAAAGATATTAAGTTTGAGTGGTCAGAAAAGTGCCAGAAAAGTTTTGAACAGTTGAAAACCTTGTTGACCGAAGCTCCAGTGCTAGTTCAGCCAGAATCGGGTAAAGAATTTGTCATTTATAGCGATGCATCTTTGAGTTGTCCGGGCTGTGTTTTAGAGCAAGAAGGCAAAGTCATAGCTTATGCCTAGAGACAATTAAAGTCGCACAAAAAGAACTATCCGACACACGATTTGGAATTGGCAGCTATTGTGTCTGCATTGAAGATATGGTGCCACTATCTGTTCGATGAGAAATGTCACATTTATTCTGATCACAAAAGCTTGAAATATTTGATGACTTAGAAAGATCTAAATCTACGACAGCGAAGATGGTTAGAGTTGCTAAAAGAATACGAGCTTGTAATTGACTACCATCCGGGGAAAGCCACTGTTGTTGCTGATGCTTTGAGTAGAAAATCATTATTTGCTCTACGTGCCATGAATACTCAATTGGCTTTATCCGATGACGGTTCACTTGTAGCTGAGTTGAAAGCAAAACCGTTATTTATTCAACAGATTTGTGAGGCTCAAAAAGTTGATAATGAATTGATAGCAAAACGAGCTCAATGTGATACGAATACTGATTCAAAGTTTCGAGTTGATGTCGAGGGTACTTTGAGGTTTAGAGACCGAATATGTGTTCTGAGAAATTCAGAATTGATTCAGATGATTTTGAATGAATCTCATAGCAGTCGGTTATCTGTTCATCCGGGTAGTACGAAAATGTATAATGATTTGAAACAGCTTTACTGGTGGCCTGGTATGAAACAAGACATCTTTTGTATCGGGTTTGCCTTTGTCACCGAGTAAGAAAGATGCAATCTGGGTTATTGTGATAGATTGACTAAATCTGCTCATTTTGTTCCGGTTCGTATAAATTACTCACTTGATAAACTTAATGAATTGTATATTTCTTAGATTGTGAGATTGCACGGAGTACCTACTTCTATTGTTTCGGATAGAGATTCGAGATTTACATCGCAGTTTTGGAAGAAACTGTAAGATGCATTAGGTATGAACCTACATTTTAGTACTACTTTTCATCCAGAAACAGATGGTCAGCCCGAATGAATTACTTAGATACTCGAAGATATGTTGAGATGCTGTATTATTGAGTTTGAAGGTACATGGGAGCGATACTTGCCACTAATTGAATTTGCATATAATAATAGTTTTCAATCGAGTATCAAAATGGCACCTTACGAGGCTTTGTGCGATTGTAAATGTGGAACACCTTTGTATTGGACTGAACTCAGTGAAAGTAAGATACACGGGGTCGATATGATCAAAGAGACTGAACAGAAAGTAAAAGTGATTCGAAATAGTCTAAAAGCTGCGTCAGATCGTCAAAAGTCATACGCAGATTTAAAACGTAAAGATATTGAGTTTAAGATCGAGAATAAAGTGTTTTTGAAAGTCTCACCGTTGAAGAAAATACTCAGATTTGGTCGTAAAGGCAAGTTGAGTCCGAGATATATTGGGACGTATGAGATTATAGAGCGTATCGGGTCGGTTGCTTACATGTTGTTGTTAGCATCTAAGTTAGAAAAGATCCATAATGTATTTTTTCAATGCTTTGATGGTACTGATCCGATCCATCACATGTGATATCTCCAACTGAGGTTGAAATTCGATCTAATATGACATACGAGGAAGAACCGATTCAGATTTTAGATCACGAGGTGAAAGAATTAAGGAATAAGAAAATCTCTTTAGTGAAAGTTTTATGGCATCGACACGGGGTTGAAGAAGCCGGTAAGATTTTTGAGGACGAAAATCCCTAAGGGGGAGAATTGTAACAGTTCGGTTTCGACCCTAATCGGAACAGTGGTTTCGAGACCATGAACCCAAGTCAGAAAAAAATATTTAAAAATTATTTTCTATGTTTATTATGTGTGAATTTATATCCATGAAATTTTCGTATTTTAATTTTGTTGTTTGAGTGCCGATTTAATAAAAAGGGCTTAATCGCCTAAGATGAAAAAGTTGATAGTTAAATATGTAAGGGCCGAATTGTTGTTATCTTTAAAGCATGAGGTATTTATGATGTAATTAGACCATTTAATTTATGCATGGATACTTTTGGACATGAGTTAGTGCAAATGGAATAAAATTATAAAGGTTAAAAATGGAAATGAATAATTATATGATAATTAAATAAAACAAAAGCATAAATTAAAGCCATTGTCATCTTTGTTGGTCGAATATATCAAAGAAAGAAAATCATCCATGGTTTTTTAGGTTTCAGCTACTATCAAGCTTAATTCAAGGTTCGTTTTTGCTCAGTTTCTGATAATTTTTACGTTTTTGAAATCGTTGCTATGAAATCTACAAAGCCTATGTTGTAATTTTTGAATTTGATGAATATTTTGAGTTTTTCCATTGATGAGTTTATGAGTTTTGTGATGTTGGTTGATGAATTATGAAAGATATGTTTTGGATTAATATGTTTTGTATTGGATTTTTTTGATGAATTTGAGTAATTAGGGCTAAATTGTAAAAATAATAAATTGAGGGACTAAAATGTGAAATAAATTTTTGTGAAATTTTGACTAAAATGTAAAAAGTGTTAAATGTTAGGGAAAAATGGTAATTTGGCCATTTATGTGTTTTTGGATTAAATTGAATGGAATTATGTTTGAATGAGTTTAATTTGAATATGTTTAGATGAGGAACTTAAGAAATCAGATTTGGATCAGGGGAAAACCAAAGTTGTCGAATAATCGTTCTGTTCTGATTTTCGTTGTCCGAGGTAAGTTTATAAGCAAATAAATGCCATTAATTTTGAAAATATATACGAATAGTAAATGTTGAATTGAATTTATGAATATATGTGGTAGCTGAATGTGTATAAACTTGAAGGAATCATTTACAAGTTCGATTCGATCGAGTTATGATGTCCGAAAGCCCTGTACGAACCTTAGGAATAGTTATGATACATATGTCATGACATAGGATTCCATTATGTGTTATCGTGTAAGACCACATCTGAGGCATTGGCATCAACTTGTGATTTACGTGTAAGACCATGTCTGGGACATTTGTATCGTATTTGATTCGTGTAAGACCCTGTCTGGGACAATGACATTGATATGTGATTACATGTAAGACCACGTCTGGGACGTTGGCATTGTACGAGAGGTTCGACTATCTGAGTATCCTTTTTAATTCCGAACGGTTCAACGGGCAATGTTAAGTAAAAACCGAATGTGAAATCAAATTAAAAGGTTCATGTATGTGTTAGTTAATTGTTTATATGAAAAATAAGGTTGAAATGAGATATAAATTATGTATGATTCAAATGGAAATATATATGTGTATATGATTGTTCATGTTCGGCCATATGGTATATGTATGTGAGATTAAAATGTGACCTTAGTAGTAAATGATAACTTTGTATTTGAAAATATGTGTATTCGGCCTTATTAACATAATGTTAATATGCAATCATTGATATATATATTTGTTTATGACTTATTAAGCTGTGAAAGCTTACTGTGTGTATGTTTGCTCTCTATTTTATAGATTTTGAAAGCTAGTTACAAGATCGGGGATCGACATAGAAGTCTATCACACTATCGACTGTTTCGGTACTTTTATAAAGTTGAACTTAATCCTGTGGCATGTATAGGCTAGTTTGTGTTATGTTTGATTTTGGGTATGTATATATTTAAGCCATGCGAAAATGGCCAGGAATGATATTCAAGCTTAGTTAATTTCGGTTATGTGTCATATATATATATATATATATATATATATATGATATGTGTGATAGGTTTGGTTTTGGTCTTGGTGTTTCGGTTATGGTTTATTTATAACTAAATATATGTGAATCTTGTTTGATATGCTTTGTTAAGGTATTGTTATGTGATTTGGTATTTAAGTGAATTCGGTTATGGCATATAGGTGAAATGAAGTTGATATGGTTTACTAATGTTTAAGGTTTCGTATGTTTGATATTGAATGAGTTTATTTTGGTAAAAATGTTAAAGACATATGTGATTACTGAAGGTGTTTGGCTATGATATTAAATATAAGTAATGGTTACAAATTGTTTGATATTCGACCATGGAGAATGAACCAAGAATTTATGTTATGTGTTGGCATAGTATTGATGATATGGTAAGAATATATGGTTTAGTTAATAAGTATTTGATAAGTACATAATGAACTAGTTATGATTGATGTTTTAAGCCTAGTTAAATTCGGTCATGTTATATATATATATATATATATATATATACTTGTGATGAGCTTGTTATAAAATGCAAATTATGGATTGATATATTTTGGTTCGGTACTATGCAATATTATATGCGAGTGATGTGATTTAGTAAAATTAAAATAGACATTTACTAAAACATATGAATTTAGCATGTTCATATTCGGCCTTTGTATTTGAGTTTTGACCAATTGAATAGTAACTTGTGTTATAATAAAACAAGAAGGATATATGTGTATTAAGTAAATTGGTTTTGTTATTTGATATATAGAAGTATAATGATACTTGTATTATGTAACACCCTGGTTTTAGGGGTTAGATTTTTGGTGCTTAGTTCGGGTGTTGGCACACTTCAGTGTGTGGTTGGGTGAGTTTTAGGGGTCCTGAGAACCCTAGAAGGTGGGGCAATGCCTTAGAAAATTTTTGGTTTTTAGTGTTGAAAGGGGGGAGCTTGGCAAAGAGGGGACTTAAGAGAATTATTTGGGAGTTTATGTCACAAGAAGGGAGTTGGTGGAGTGGCAGGATGGGCGCCACTAAGGCCTTGTGTGTATGACGCCATTTGCAAGGGGAAGGGTCTCATGTTCGATTCGCGGGAGCAGCAGATGGGCATTGTTTTTTTGGTAAGGAGGTTGGACGGTTTTGGAGGCTTAAAAATAGATGAAGACTTGGTCTTCTTTTTTTTAAATTTTGGCTAGAAGGTTTGACCCATTCAAACTATTTTGAATGGATGGTGGGGAGGTATTTTAGGAGATTTTTAGGGATTATTTTTGGGGGGTTGGAGCTTGGCTTTTTAGTATAAATAGGGGGGGAGGTGCTCATTATTCATTCATCATTTGTTTTCTCTCCCTTGCCAAATTGTGCTTCACATTTTCTTTGGTTGCCGAAACCCTTTTCTCCAAAGCTTAGTTGCCAAATCCTTTGCTCTCCCTATTTCCTTTCCTTTTCACTTCAAAATCGAAAGTACACCCCACATCTTTCTTTCTCTTCTCTTTGGCCGAAACCACTATTCCCTACTTCTTGATTTTATAGATAGCCGAATCTACACCACCACCCTTTGCCGAATTTTCCTTCCCTCAGTTTGGTAGTGTTATTGGCCGAATGTTGGCATAGACTTCTTCGGGTTCCATAGCAATCGATTTGGTAAGGCTTTGTTTTAATAAGCTATGTATTTAGTATTCGTTTAACCTAAGGTTATGATGATAAGGCCGTTTGTAGGGGGGAGAGGAGACTAGCGCAGGAGACCTTTTCGGGATTGGTATAGGCAGCATTTGCTGAGGCATAGAGTAGCGTTTCGGGTTTGGATTGTTAAGCTATTAAGGTGCGTAATCATCGCACTATTTCTGTGGTTTTGGTTGTTAACTTGTTACATGTGTATTATGTGTGGAAGTCGTTTATAATGGCATAAGTGATGAGAACTGGTGATGGTAAGTTTATTTGTGATGTATTTATGTATGTGTAAATATTTATATACTTATATGATATGATGGCTTAACATGTTGCATATATATATAGTTGCATGGGGTTTGGGCTTGATTCGATGAAGAAGGAAGTGTACACAAGGTGTACGTGGTCTAATGATAGCTTCGGCTACATTAGCGCTTGGGGATTTGCTGTGTGCTACCTCAAGGGAGGTGTTGGCTCGGTGCCCATCTCGGCGGTTGATTGCTATGTGCATCACCGTAGACAGATTACGATATTGGATCACTTGGGTTGATCGGTGGCTCAGCCACGGCCTTGAGCAGCGAGCTTGCCAAGGTAAGATGTTATGGATCACAATGTGATCGGTGGATTAGCCACGGCCTTAGGCGGGGAGTCTGCTAAGGTTGGTGTTCGGTTGGACAATGGGTTGGGCTGAGATGCATTCTTGCGTGATTTGTTTCGATGGCTGTGTGGGTATGGGTCGAGCCCATACGGATGGAAATATGTGTTGTGATTATGCACTGAGTCAGTGGACTCACTCTTTTAATTAACCATTTCAGGTGACGCGTAGAGTGGACCGGGATCGGAGAGGACACGTGGTGGCCCATGCAGAAAGAATAGTTTAAATATTTTAAGTTTATTTATATTAAGTACTAGATCTTTTAAACATTGATGTAATAAGACCCTTTGATTTTTATTTACTTTGGGAATTATTTAATTATTTTAGGTTTGGATTATATCAAATTACTAAGTGGAAACGAATTTATTTTTGACAACTTATTTATTTAGAATTAGTCTTATATATTCATTAAAGTTTATTTTTGGGCATTTTATAATATTGATATGATAACAAAGTTTTACTCATAAGTTTGAATAAACATGGATTTTACAAAAGGTAGCAAGTTTTACTAAATTTTTCTAAGTTAAATAGATTTTTCCACCGTCTTTTCCGCACTAATATAACCAGATTCGGTCGTAGTGAATGGGCCGGGTTTGGGGATGTTACAGTTTGGTATCAGAGCCAAGTTCAAAACTCGGCTTTGAGGGTTTTGGGCCCGAAATAGTTTTCAAAATGGGCTTTTCGAAATGTGGGCTTTCATAAAAAGGTTTTCAGGTTATTCTGGCATGGCACCTGTGTCTCCGGCCCGAGTCCGCCAGGTAAGTACTTCGGACTTTTGAAGTGTTTTGTTTATGTGTATTATTATGGGTTTATTTGGGCTCGTAGATTAGTTTTAGGGCTATTGGACCCTAGGATTAGTCTACTCAAACACATGCATAAGACTTAAAGCTCTTAAACAAACCTGTGAAGTAAGTCGCCGAGTTAAGGTGTGGTAACCACTATACGCATGTCTAGGAGTGGCATTCAGTAAGAGCTTGGTATTTAAGCAGTCCTAGCGACTCACCTCCTCTTTACTCGAATCCTACCTGGTGCGTAGCTACGGTTCACCTTAACCAAGAGGACTTGTTCATAGGCTAAACCGATTATTAAAACCCGAAAGGGAATTAGCCTTGCTGTTTTCTAAAATTCCCTGTTTTAAAATTTTTCAAATTTTCCCCTCTGGTTTGTGAAACCTTAAATCTGATTTTGAAGGACGTTTTTCTTTCGATTTACAAAATTACCAAAATGCCCTTAGTGGCAAAATTACCAAAACGCCCCTGTATTGCAAAATTACTGTACTACCCTCAAATTTTGATAAAATGCTCTTTACTTTGCAAAATACTAAAATCCGAGTTTTCAAAATATTAGGATACTCTGATTTTTGGAAATTTACGAAAATACCCCTGGTTGACAAAATTACCGAAATGCCCTTGGTTTCTAAATTCTCAGATTTCTATCGACTTTTACTGAAATAATCCTATTTTATCAAATGTCAGAAAATTCTATTTTTGTGAAATATTGTGATATTCCGATTTGGAGAATTTACAAAAAAATGCCGTGATTTTCAAAATTACTGAAATAACCCTGACCTCTGAAAATTTTGCAACACATCCGATTTGAAACAAAATTTTTCAAGATAACCCCTGTGACTTTGTAAATTTTGAGATATCTTTAAGTTAGAAAACTATTTTCAAAATTGACCCTGAGTTATTACCGAAATACCCCTCTCTAGGAAAAATGACGAAATTATCCCTGGGTAGGAAGGAAACTTGATTGCTCGAAAGAACTACTCTCGGAAACTTTATTGCATAAAATTGCTCGTGGATAAACAGTGAAACAAGAATTTCTAATCCATAAAACTTTCTAAACAGACTAAATCGAGGCGCTAGATATGAGTTCTAGGGGGCGTGGTCGCAATACTCGTGGACGTGGTAGAGGCAGGATGTCAGTATCGGAACCGGTTGGGTCACGCCATGGGTCAGAAAGCGATGCTCCACCACCAGCTGTTGAGGTTGAACAGCAGGATCAGACTGGAGGAGACGACGCAGTGTCACAAGCTGTGCTGCGAATGCTCGAACGAGTGGCAGGAGCCAATATGGGCAATAGGAATCGGAAGTCAGTGCCCGAAAGGCTTAGGGCGAATGGAGCCGAGGTTTTCAGAGGAGTATCTGGGGTAGCTCCGAACGTGGCAGAATACTGGCTTGAGGCTGTTGAAAGGATTATGGACGACTTAGACTTGACTGCTGAGGAGAAGCTTAAGGGAGTTGTTTCATTGCTACGGGATGAGGCCTACCAGTGGTGGCTCACGGTTAAGGAAAGTACCCCTGCGGATCGAGTGGACTGGGGTTATTTTAAGATCAAGTTTGAAGGAAAGTATGTTGGAGCAAGCTATGTTGGTGCTCAGAGGAAGGCGTTCCTTAACTTGGTGCAAGGAAACAAGTCGATAGCGGAGTACGAAGCTGAGTTTCTGCGTTTGAGCCGGTATGCTCGGGGCATCGTGGCAACGGATTATGAGAGATGCGTTAGATTTGAAGATGGTCTGCGGGATGAGTTGCGAGTTTTGATTGCTCCGCAGAGGGAAAGAGACTTCGCCATTTTAGTGGAGAAAGCTCGAATAGCTGAGGAGGTCAAGAAGGCTGAAAGGCTCAATAGGGAAAGGAACCGTGATAAGAGAAGTGTTGGATCGCCAGAAGTGGTTGAGAGGGTCCAGAAAAGACCAAGGGTTGAGACTCCTGTTCATATTGCTAAGCCGGTCGCCGGAAATCCAGATCATCCGTGTGCGCAGTGCGGAAGGTATCATATTGGCGGGTGCTGGAATCGAGTTCGGGAGTGCTTCAGATGTAAGTCCAAGACTCATCTGATTAAGGATTGTCCCCAGAACCCGAATAGGACTCAGACAGTGAGTCAAGGTTATGTGCAACCAGGCAGAGAAGGTCAGCAAGCGACGAGAGGTCGTGGTTCGAACCGTGGAGGAAATGGTTCCGGCCAAGGTCGTGGAGTAGTAGACCGCGGTAATGGTGCCACTGAGGCAAGGCAGCCAGGACTGGTTTATGCAGTTCGTCGGAGAGAGGATAATGATGTGCCTGATGGGTCAACTGGTAAGTTCCTTAAGTCCGGAATGCTCTTTGTGGTTTTGTTCGTTTTGGTGATTGTTTAATCTGTTGCTCGTAAAGTAGTTGGAACCTTGAGTATGTTAGAATCCATGCCTAATAGTATGTTAGCTCTTTAAAGATCAGAGTGCGCAGCTATAGTGTAGTGGGAGAAATTGGATGGTTAGTCTAGACAAATAATTTCGAGGACGAAATTATTTTAAGGAGGGTAGAATTGTAACACCCTGGTTTTAGGGGTTAGATTTTTGGTGCTTAGTTCGGGTGTTGGCACACTTCAGTGTGTGGTTGGGTGAGTTTTAGGGGTCCTGAGAACCCTAGAAGGTGGGGCAATGCCTTAGAAAATTTTTGGTTTTTAGTGTTGAAAGGGGGGAGCTTGGCAAAGAGGGGACTTAAGAGAATTATTTGGGAGTTTATGTCACAAGAAGGGAGTTGGTGGAGTGGCAGGATGGGCGCCACTAAGGCCTTGTGTGTATGACGCCATTTGCAAGGGGAAGGGTCTCATGTTCGATTCGCGGGAGCAGCAGATGGGCATTGTTTTTTTGGTAAGGAGGTTGGACGGTTTTGGAGGCTTAAAAATAGATGAAGACTTGGTCTTCTTTTTTTAAATTTTGGCTAGAAGGTTTGACCCATTCAAACTATTTTGAATGGATGGTGGGGAGGTATTTTAGGAGATTTTTAGGGATTATTTTTGGGGGGTTGGAGCTTGGCTTTTTAGTATAAATAGGGGGGGGAGGTGCTCATTATTCATTCATCATTTGTTTTCTCTCCCTTGCCAAATTGTGCTTCACATTTTCTTTGGTTGCCGAAACCCTTTTCTCCAAAGCTTAGTTGCCAAATCCTTTGCTCTCCCTATTTCCTTTCCTTTTCACTTCAAAACCGAAAGTACACCCCACATCTTTCTTTCTCTTCTCTTTGGCCGAAACCACTATTCCCTACTTCTTGATTTTATAGATAGCCGAATCTACACCACCACCCTTTGCCGAATTTTCCTTCCCTCAGTTTGGTAGTGTTATTGGCCGAATGTTGGCATAGACTTCTTCGGGTTCCATAGCAATCGATTTGGTAAGGCTTTGTTTTAATAAGCTATGTATTTAGTATTCGTTTAACCTAAGGTTATGATGATAAGGCCGTTTGTAGGGGGGAGAGGAGACTAGCGCAGGAGACCTTTTCGGGATTGGTATAGGCAGCATTTGCTGAGGCATAGAGTAGCGTTTCGGGTTTGGATTGTTGAGCTATTAAGGTGCGTAATCATCGCACTATTTCTGTGGTTTTGGTTGTTAACTTGTTACATGTGTATTATGTGTGGAAGCCGTTTATAATGGCATAAGTGATGAGAACTGGTGATGGTAAGTTTATTTGTGATGTATTTATGTATGTGTAAATATTTATATACTTATATGATATGATGGCTTAACATGTTGCATATATATAGTTGCATGGGGTTTGGGCTTGATTCGATGAAGAAGGAAGTGTACACAAGGTGTACGTGGTCTAATGATAGCTTCGGCTACATTAGCGCTTGGGGATTTGCTGTGTGCTACCTCAAGGGAGGTGTTGGCTCGGTGCCCATCTCGGCGGTTGATTGCTATGTGCATCACCGTAGACAGATTACGATATTGGATCACTTGGGTTGATCGGTGGCTCAGCCACGGCCTTGAGCAGCGAGCTTGCCAAGGTAAGATGTTATGGATCACAATGTGATCGGTGGATTAGCCACGGCCTTAGGCGGGGAGTCTGCTAAGGTTGGTGTTCGGTTGGACAATGGGTTGGGCTGAGATGCATTCTTGCGTGATTTGTTTCGATGGCTGTGTGGGTATGGGTCGAGCCCATACGGATGGAAATATGTGTTGTGATTATGCACTGAGTCAGTGGACTCACTCTTTTAATTAACCATTTCAGGTGACGCGTAGAGTGGACCGGGATCGGAGAGGACACGTGGTGGCCCATGCAGAAAGAATAGTTTAAATATTTTAAGTTTATTTATATTAAGTACTAGATCTTTTAAACATTGATGTAATAAGACCCTTTGATTTTTATTTACTTTGGGAATTATTTAATTATTTTATGTTTGGATTATATCAAATTACTAAGTGGAAACGAATTTATTTTTGACAACTTATTTATTTAGAATTAGTCTTATATATTCATTAAAGTTTATTTTTGGGCATTTTATAATATTGATATGATAACAAAGTTTTACTCATAAGTTTGAATAAACATGGATTTTACAAAAGGTAGCAAGTTTTACTAAATTTTTCTAAGTTAAATAGATTTTTCCACCGTCTTTTCCGCACTAATATAACCAGATTCGGTCGTAGTGAATGGGCCGGGTTTGGGGATGTTACATATTAAATTCAGTCAAATTTAGGTAAATTGAATGAAAATGCATGATGTGCCGATTATGATAAGGTCAAAAGGATATATGATTTTGATTTATTTGATATTTTTGCTTATGATTTATGTGACTACATATATGTTCGTTATATAATATGGAATGATTCGTAAAGAGTTTATGTTAGCTTTATAATTTAAAATTTGATTGATTTAAGAGACTCGTTCACGTGTACATATATAATTGTTCGGATGTTGTGCTTTGTTTAGTAATGCCTCGTAACCCCATTCCGGTGATGAATACGGGTTAGAGGTGTTACAACTATGATTAAAGGAGATACATAGAATGTGATATATTGTAAGCAAATGATAAAGAACAATTGAGCCAAATGAGAAGTATGGAAATTGCTATTGTGTTATGCCATAGTTTATATGTGTGAAATGACTTATAAATGTTCTATGTGATAAGTTTATTTGTATATGGCTTACTAAGCTTTTGAAAGTTTACTATGTGTGTGTTTGAATTGTTTTAGAGATTATCAAAGCTACTAGAAGCTCGGGGATCTTCGAGGATCATCACCACACTATCAAACTATACTTTGGTACCTTTTTGAAATGTATACATTGAAGTATGGCATGTATAGGCTAGAAATGTTAAGATATGTTTTGGAACATGTATATATATAGCCATGTGATATGGCTTGTTAATAAATGTGAATATGGGTTAATTTGGTCTA
Source organism: Gossypium australe (assembly GCA_005393395.2). Lineage (NCBI taxonomy): Eukaryota > Viridiplantae > Streptophyta > Magnoliopsida > Malvales > Malvaceae > Gossypium > Gossypium australe. Next base: position 88,312,396 of record CM016615.1, read on the forward strand.
TGATATGTGATGTATAAGTTGATATGTAATAATGTGTTTATGAATGATATTGTTATGGGACAATTTGTGTATAATTTGGTATGTTTTAGTTGCTCTTGGAACATGAAATGATATTTATTTGGTGATTGTAGGTTTGACCATTAATGGGTGGCAATTCGGCCTTGCATATGGCTTATAATTGCCCACACAGTTGAGCATACGTGCGTGTGTCCTGACCGTGTCCTTCATTGACCTATTTCGAAGTAAATCAGTGTTGCACACGGGCTAGACATGGGTGTGTGCAGGCCGTGTGATTAAATTCAGTATTGCACACGGGGCTAGACACACGGGCATGTGCCCTATTTTGAAGGAAAAATTTTATGAATTCTGAAAAGTTTCGTATGTGCTCGGTTTAGTCCCAAACCCTTTCTAAAGCATGTTTATGGTTTTTAAAGGGATCAAGTGATTATGAATGAAGATGTTATATTGATGTGAGATGTATGTTTTTGAAATGTTCCGATATGTACGGTAATGCCTCATAACCTTAGTCTGGCGACAGATACGGGTTAGGGTTGTTACATGTAACACCCCAAACCCGACCTAGATGTTATGGTCGAATCTGGCGTGTCACATTGAAGTGTTTTTCGAAAACCATGTTTTCATTGAAAACCCTTCTTCAAATTTAAAACTTGTACAAAATCTCAGTTTGCGTTTGTTTATTTTTAATCGTGGTTTATTAAATAGTTATTCCCTTTTAAAACGTTATTACCTTTAAAACCTTATTTGTTGCGGAAGCTTAATTTAAAACAAATGATTTATGAAAAAGTGATATTTAAAAATTGAGTTGCGAAAACGTAGTGTTTGAAAATAGTTATTGTTTTTGAAAACTATGTTCTACTTCTAGCAGATATAAATCACAATCAAATCAAATCCCAAAATTTAAAATCCAGAAATTATAAAGGACTTATTACAATCCGAACCAACAAGAACAAAATAAAACTTATGTAGTTCTGTGGCCCTCTCCGAGTCCCTCGCAGCTCCAAACCGTCTAACGCTGGGGATTACCTGAAAGGTTAAAAACGGGGTGAGTTTACGAAAACTCAGTGTGTAATCCCCTTATTAAAAAAACAGTCAGTATACAGAAATAGAATTAGTCTGGGCCTGAGCCCTTTAACAGTAACAGTACAGTGTGGGCCTTAGCCCATTACATAACGGTGGCAATTGAGCCTTAGCCCCCATCAGCCTCGGTTGGGCCTTAGCCCATAAAAATGTCACATATCACATCTATTTGGGCCTAAGCCCATCTCAATATCAGAATCAGTATATGCAATTCAGAAATACCCATACCAACCATACACTCCGTCTCCTGTCCAACCCTACACTCTTATGGGGATTAAATCGACCCACCCATCCCTACATTCCTTATGTAGCACCGGTTGTGGAATTAACCAATATTGCAGCGTAGCTGCCAGTAATAATAACGCAGCAGAGCTGCCAGTATCAGTATCCCAAACCCATGTAGTATGTCGTGTATGCAGTATACCATGCTCAGAATCAGCCATATCATTCACAGTTAAGTCAATCAAACCTTAGCCATACCATCACATTCAAATCAGTCAAATCATAGCACAAGTCAGTCATTTACCCTTGACGGGCAAAATAGTCATTTGCCCTACAAGGGCACTACAGTCATTTTACCCTACAGGGGCATTAGGTATTTTACCCTACAGGGGCATTACGGTCATTTTACCCTACAAGGGCATTACGGTCATTTTACCCTACATGGGCATTACGGTCATTTTACCCTATAGGGGTATTTCGGTCATTTTACCTTACAAGGGCATTACGATCATTTTACCTAAGACTCCTTGTTCGGCTACAACACATCAACTTTTGAATTTCCTTGATTTTCTCCTCCTAAATATCCTCTATAACCTTACCAACATTATAATATCCCTTGATCTCCTCCCTTGACCAATTCCACGACCACATCAATAGAGTTTCAGTCAAACTCTACCTTTAACACCACAAGGATATAAAATAAATACTCATTTGCATGCCAAGGGATTCAAACCCAAGCTCTCACATCAGCCATTTCACGCCACTTGCCACTAAGCCACAAGCTCCTTTTGTGTCATATTTTAACCACACATATCTAAAAGGCCTACTATCAAGCAGCAAGGGTTTTATTCACTTAAAAACTAAAATTGTTGCTAAAGTCCAGGTTTGAACCTAGGATTTCTCCAACACTTCTTAAGACCCTGAACCACTGAAGTAGATAGATATTTGTGTCATTTCCTTGCACAATTAAATACTTATGTACAAGCTCCTTTTTATCAAGGCCCAATACTTCTAGGCCCAAAATTCGGGGTGTTACATTTATAACTCCCTTAAAGAAATTTCGTCCTCAAAATTTCCAACTATTAGAATGGTCACATATATAGAATACACCGCTATGCTTCCGCTGCGTATTCTGATTCAAATTTTAGGTCTATGGCCGGACGACGAGGACCCAACTCCAGCACCTCCACGGCCTCCACCACGGCCCATTGTACTTCGTTCGCGAGTACCCCTTGTACTCATCATCGCTATGCGTATTATCAGAATTAGAATTTTATGCACATTTGCTTACAGGTCCAGTAATTAAGGCGATGTTTTATGAGCAATAGTAGTGCAGAGTTTTGTTTTCCCCGTCGTAGTCTCAGTATAATTTTAGTCCCCTATAGTTTCAGTTTGCTCTATCTAGAGTGGTATAGTCTAACTTCTAAAGTGGTCACAGTATTTCCTAACTTATTGCATTTCAGTGTCTAAATAGACAAAAGTATTCAGAAAACTTACGGATTCGGCGCCGGAAACTTGGTGTGCCACACTTTACAGAAGAAATATCTCAAACACTTCACATATTGAAAAACAACTTATTGAAATCCCAAAATTTAAAATCCTGAAATTATACAGGCCTTATTACAATCCGAACCAACAAGCTCATTCTTAAGTAAATGAGCTTAACAGAATGAAACTTATGCAGTTGTATGGCCCTCTTCGAGTCCCTCGTAGCTCCGAGCCGTCTAACGCTGGGGATTACCTGAAAAGTTAAAAACGGGGTGAGTTTACGAAAAATTAGTGTGTAATCCCCTTATTAAAGAAACAGTCAGTATACAGAAACAGAATCAGTTTGGGCCTGAGCCCTTTAACAGTAACAGTACAGTATGGGCCTTAGCCCATTATAGTAACGGTGGCAATTGGGCCTTAGCCCCCATCAGCCTCGGTTGGGCCTTAGCCCATAAAAAATGTCACATATCACATCTATTTGGGCCTAAGCCCATCTCAATATCAGAATCAGTATATGTAATGCATAAATACCCATACCAACCTTGCACTCCGTCTCCTGTCCAACCCTACACTCCTGTGGGGATTAAATCGACCCACCCATCCCTACACTCCTTATGTAGCACCGGTTACGAAACTTACCAATATTGTAGCGTAGATGCCAGTAATAATAACGCAGCAGAGTTGCCAGTATCAGTACCGCAGCAAAGCTGCCAGTAACAGTATTTGTGGCAAAGCCACCAGTAACAGTACACTTCCTCCATAATAGTATCATAACCCCATGCAGTATGTCGTGTATGCAGTATGCCACGCTCAGAATCAACCATATCATTCACAGTTAAGTCAATCAAACCTTAGTCATACCATCACATTCAAATTAGTCAAATCATAGCACAAGTCAGTCATTTACCCTCGAGGGGCAAATAATCATTTTACCCTACAAGGGCACTACGGTCATTTTACCCTACAGGGGCATTACAGTAATTTTACCCTACAGGGGCATTACGGTTATTTACCCTATGGGGGTATTTCGGTCATTTTACCTTACAGTGGCATTACGGTCATTTTACCGCACGAGGGCATTATGGTCATTTACCTTATGGGGGCCTTACGGTCATTTAACCTTACAGGGGCATTACGGTCATTTTAACCTACAGGGGCATTACAGTCATTTACCTTATGGGGGTATTTCGGTCATTTACCCTATGGGGGTATTTTGGTCATTTAACAACCTTCCCAAAGGTCTACAGTCGCCTCGAGCGACACAGATAACATATATGATCAAAACGGTGTATATGGGGCCCAAAGCCCAATATTCGGCCCAAGTGGGCCTACACGCTCATGTGGCCCACCCAATTTCAGTCACGGCTATACGAACGTTATAAACCAGTTTAGTATTTGCCACTTATCGTGGATTTATTCTATGTGGGGCCCATGAGCCCATTGAGCCCACCAGCCCACTTCAGCCAAATGAGGCCAATAACGGCCCAGGGGCATGAGGACGCTCGTGGTGGCCTCTACAGTCTATCGCCCACGATTGTGGGCTCGGTGTACCACACGAGCGATCACACGCTCGTGAGGCCTCAACTTCCAAAGTTTCGGTATTTCATTTTTTCGACTTTTGCCGACTCACAGAAGTGATAGTGTGATTACACACCTGTTTACGAGACAGGCGAAGAATTCCACGTATACCGAACCTACACTCAACAAGTCCTTCAGTTAATTAACTGACGATTCAAGTTAACCACTTTTTAACTTTTAGCCCAAAAGTACACCACCTTACCTTGATTGAATGAGGGTGGCTTAATCCTCTAAGATCGCTAACCCAAAATTGATCACACGCCTTGCCGAGAATCTGGATTATAAACAGACCTTATTAGATAGGATCAACTACTATCTCATCAACATAAAGACAACATTCGGCTTAGATGAACAAAAGTTACCATAACTTAAACCCTTACTATTTGTTAGGAAATCTTATGAAGACCGAACTAGCAAAGCAATAGTAGAACCGAAAAGTACTCGACCAATCCCCTAATAGCAGGGTAACCGAAAATGGCTAGCCACAAAGGTGAAGGGTATTCGGCCTAAACAATATGAGTATATCGGAAGAAAACAGAAAAATGAATGAAGTTAAAAGATGAAGAGAGTATTTGGCTAGAACAGAAACCAAGAGAAAATCAAATAGAGAGGGAGAGATGAAGTTATATTCGGTCACAGAAGAGGGTGAAAGCAACAAGCAATTTGATGAAGGCTTAATTGAATAGTAAGAGGAAAGAAAAGGTGAGAAAGAGAACAACTCAACTAGGTTGTGAAGAGGGAGGAGTCGGCACTAGAATGGACAGAACAAAACTCGAAAGAAGGAATGCTCCAAATGCAATATTCGGCTACTCAAAAAGGAAAAAGAAAGAAAACGTGCTAAAGGTTGCCAAAAGTCACAATTCAGCACACCCAAAAACAACAAAAATGCCTAAAACCAAACAAAAGCAGAGAAAAGCACTCAGAAACCCCTTAGCCGAATTTGCATGCCCAATACTCCTTGTTCGGCTACAACACATCAACTTTTGAATTTCCTTGATTTTCTCCTCCAAAATCTCCTCCTTACCAACATTATCATATCCCTTGATCTCCTCCCTTGACCAATTCCACGACCACCTCAACAGAGTTTCACTCAAACTCTACCTCTAACACCACAAGGATTTTAAATAAATACTCCTTTGCATGCCAAGGGATTCAAACCCAAGCTCTCACATCAGTCATTTCACGCCACTAGCCACTAAGCCACAAGCTCCTTTTGTGTCATATTTTAACCACACATATCTAAAAGGCCTACTATCAAGCAGCAAGGGTTTTATTCACTTAAAAACTAAAATTGTTGCTAAAGTCGTCCAGGTTTGAACCCAGGACTTCTCCAACACTACTCAGGACCCTTAACCACTGAAGTAGATAGATATTTGTGTCATTTCCTTGCACAATTAAATACTTATGTATAGCCTCCTTATTGATCCATACACAAGGCCCAATACCTTTAGGCCCAAAATTCGAGGCGTTACATTATAGGTCTGCAATTCAATTTCTGTTTACAATCTTGCATTTAGTTTTATAATAAATAAATAAGGCATGAAAGTCAAGTTCGCCAAGCGATGATGTTTTGTTTTTTTATTTTTAATTCTTTATATATTTTTATATATCGTCGAGAAATCATTATTATAGCAAGCCATTAAAATTTTAGGGTTTTGTTTTTAATATTTTAATTTGGGTGAATTTGAATAGATGAATTCAGGGTTTATACATTGAAGATTTAAGTTTTCCTTAGAAATTACTGTAGACTAAACCTACGTAATTTCTACTTTCAATTTTTTATTTTGTCTTTTGTGAATTATTGTCTTTCAATTCATAATGACCAAACCCACGTGATTTTGACTTCAATTGATAAATTACCTAAATATGAATCTTCTTCTTATAAGATATAATTTAATGCTTGGATATTATGACGTGATTGGTAATTAATTATTAATAGTGATTGGTTATTAATCATTAAAATCTTTTTTATGGATTTATTATCATATCATTTTTATTATGTTTTGGCTAAATATATCAGTTTGATTATGTTAGCAATATTTATGATTTGTTCATATGACGAATTTTCATGTTATTATATCAATTCCTTTAAGAATCAAGTTTTGTTTATAAAATATATATATATTAAGATCGGTGACTGCCAATTACCTTAAAGGTTATAAGTTCTTTTTTGTTGGTTGGTTACATAAATATATGTTTTAATTGGTTTATATTGAATTTATAAAATATTTATGGTTTGTGAGTTTATGTTAAAATTGCTGATAATTTTTTATAGATTTTCTCTTAAATTGGTTGATAGATATTCATTGAAATTGTTAATTTTTATACAATGAATATTTATTCAATTTTTGAATGTTTTGAAGTAAACTCATGTTAACCATAATATATGTTTAAATAATTTGGCTTTAAATTTAGTTCTGTAATATAGGTTTTGGCATCTTATGATTTCAAGTATTTGGTTAAATTATGATGATATAGTTTATTGTATGAATTGTGAGATATGTCAACTATTATAATTTTGCTTTGGAGATTTATTGGCTTGAAAATATTTTTCAAGTATTCATACCAATCTCTGTTTAATCATAAATACAATTTTGGATTTACATGGTATATTTAGGGTAAGTTTTTTTATTTGATTATGAATACATGTATATACGTGAATTGCTTTCGTGTTTTTGTCTATGTCAAAATTATAAATACATGTGCTTGTTAATTATTTGACCTTGAACCACTACATTATTTCTATTTGGTTTTGATATATATGGTTTAAAAAAAAGAGTTAAAGACTATGGTTTTCGATTTTTTATTGCGCTATTTAGACAACCTTATTTTGGGTTATTTCGGAAACTGTAGTGCATTAAGAAATTTTAGTTTTGACCTTTAACTATTGGATAAATTTTAAATTTTAATATTAGTATAATTATATATATTTTAAAATAACTTAATTGAAGTAATAAGTCACCGAAGTGATCTTTTTGTTTAAATTATTTTGTTTTAAAATATAAAAGGTTGTGCACATGTAACTTAAGTTATGTTAATATTTATTGGCCCAAATGAAGGTTAATAATATTACATGTGCAACTATGGTAATAAACATGTGATAGTTATTCGGTTTTACATGTGAGCAATAAATTGGCCCAAAGGAAGGTTTATGGTTCAACATGTTCTTATTGTCAATATTTGATTATTACACCAAGATATCACTTACAAGTTAATATTTTTTCCGAATATGAAATATTAATGGAGTGTCTGATATTTAAGATGAGGTTTACCTTTATTCAAATTATTTTGGTTTAAATTTGAAGTTTTATGTGAGGTTATTTATGATTTATTCAACTATTATTATATTTGCCAACATAACTTATTATTGGCAAGTAGTATGTCATTAACATATAAAACCAAATATAGAACCTTACTCCCACTGAACTTGTGGTATATACAATTATCGACCAAATTCATCTCTAAACCGAATGAGATAATCATTTGGTAAAATTTGTAATACTATCGACGAGAAGTCTGCTTAAGCCCATAGATGGAGTTCTTTAATTTGTAAATCATTAACTTTGCATCGTCAGACACAAAGTTTTCTAGTTACACCATATAAATGTATGATCATGTTACCATTGAGAAACCGTTAACTTAATATTCATCTGATGCGGCTTAAGGTCAAAATATTCCACTAAAGCCATTATAATCCTTTCTCTAGTGGTCCTTTTTAATGACATTCATTCTTGAGGTTGTTGAGTTTGTTTTTCTAGAAAAATTATCTCATCTTGCATATGGAGTTGTTCAACATTGTCTTGTTGAGGTTCTAGATTCACTTCTTGATCAATGATAGGTCTGAGAACCTAAACATCATCCAAGGTGATAGTAGGAACTGAGTTAGTGTAACACCCCAAACTCGGTCTAGAAGTTATGGCCGAATCTGGCGGTGTCACATTGGAGTGCTTTTTGGAAACCCTTTTTTTCCTTATTGAAAAAAAAACTCGTTTGGAGGTTGAAGCCTCTTTGTAAAACTCATGTTAAACTAGCATTTTGTTAATCAATTTAAAACGTCATTACTTCTAAAACCTTGTTTGTTGCGGAAGCTTAAAAATCGTTGCGAAAACATAGTGTTTTGAAACCAGTTATCGTTTTGGGAAAATCGCGTTCTACTTCTAACATGTATAAATCATAATGATTAAAACCTCAGATTGAAAACTATAAAATTGGATAGGCCTTATTACAAATATAAAAAAAAATCTAGACAAAAACTAATAGTAAATAAAAGCCAAGTAAACGAAAATAGGAGCAGTATTGTGGCACCTACGAGTCCCTCGTAGCTCCAAATCCACTAAGTCTGGGGATTACCTGTACAGTTAGACAGAAAGGCGAGTTTGCAAAAACTCAGTGTGTAATCCCATATAATACAAAAAGTCATATATACGGTATGCAGAAACAGACTGGGCCTGAGCCCATCACAGACACAGTATCAGGTGGGTCTTAGCCAATAACAGAACCAGGTGGACCTAAGCCCATTACAGAACCAGTATTAGATGCAGATATGCAGATAGAAATCCAGCCCAATCCAACCAATTCACCATGTGGGGATAAAATCGACCCACCCAGCCAACACACCAAGCTTAGCACCGGTTGTGGCACTAAGTCAACAAAACGGCTCGGCGCCGTAGACAGAACGGCTAAAAGCCATAGATATCGCAGCATCGCTGCCGGTTAACAGAACGACTAAAAGCCATAAATATCGCAGAAAGGCTGAAAGCCTTGTACAGAACGGCAATGGGCCGTACACTTCCTTCGTATCTTTGTCCCAACCCCATGCAATATGTCATGTATGTCATGCTCAATCATTACACGTGTATGCAAAATGGCCATGCTCAGTAACAATCATTTAAACATGTAATAAAAGCATATCAGTCATACAACCACAGTCAAATTAGTCAACTCCTAGTCTAAGTCAGTCATTTACCCACAAGGGCAAAATAGTCATATTACCTTATAAGGGTATTTCGATAATTTCATAAAGTGGGGGTATTTCGGTAATTTTGCAAACTAGGGGTATTTCGATAATTTCACAATGTAGGGGTATTTTGGTAATTTCACAAATTGAAGGTATTTCGATAATTTCATAAAGTGGGGGTATTTTGGTAATTTTGCAAACTGAGGGTATTTCGGTAATTTTCTGAACTAAGGGTATTTTGATAATTTTGCAAATTAGGGTATTTCAGTAATTTTGTAAACCAAGGGTATTTCAGTAATTTTTGTAAACCAAGGGTATTTTAGTAATTTTGTAAAATAAGGGTATCTCAGTAATTTTGTAAACCAAGTGTATTTCAGTAATTTTGTAAACCAAGGGTATTTCAGTACTTTTGTAAATCAAGTGTATTTCAGTAATTTTGTAAACCAAGGGTATTTCAATAATTTTGTAAACCAAGGGTATTTCAGTAATTTTTGTAAACCAATGGTATTTCAGTAATTTTGTAAACTAAGGGTATTTTAGTAATTTTTGTAAACCAAGGTATTCTAAATAGAGATAATGATGCGAATAGGCCTAAGGCCCATTCTCGGCCCAAATAGGCCCACACACTCATGTGGCCCATTTAGCCCAAATCTAGCCACAGATATGAGATTCACATAGTCCAGTCCAATATTTACTACACAATCATATAACTTATCTGATTGGGCCCACGGGCCCATTGGTCCCACATGGCCCCTTTCGGCCCATCGTGGCCCAAATAGCCTAAACCTACAAAAACACTCATGATGGCCTCAACTGTAGCGTCGAAGCTCCCACACGTCCTCTCGTACGCTCGTGTGGTTACCATCATCGTGTGACCGGCATTTTGGCATTTGCCGCTCTACAGCTAGAGTAGTGGGAAATACACACCTGATAGGAATCTGGAATTAATCCCCGCTCCGAACATTTCCTATGTCCAAACACCAACCAAGTTATGCTTACTCTCCTCATAGATCGCTCTATTTAAAGCCAGCTTCTCGCCTACTCTCATGCTAGCTTCCCGATGTGGGATCCCTCTATCAATCCTCCAAAACCGTCCCAAATTAGCAAAATAGTCACATTTCGCATGCAAGGGGTTTCGAACTCAGGCTCCCCTGTAACTTAATCCCCCCACTAGCCACCTTAACAACTAGCTTCTTGTGATTTAAAACATGTGCAAATATTTATAAAGCCCGTGTGCCAGTGTCCAAATTCTTTTAAGAGTAAAATTTAAAAATTCTGCAAGGGCCAAGACTCGAACCCAGGCTCCCTTACAACCTTAATGACGCCGCAACCACTAGGCCACATGCTTCCTTGCATCATGATTTCCCCAACAATATTCTTAAAGCCTACTCTCTTACATCCAGGGTTTTATTCACCTAAACCAAAATTTTTCCTAAAGCCCAAGTTTGAACCCAAGACCTCATGGAAGCCCCCTAACCTTCCAAAATCACTCACCTAATAGGTCCAACTTGCATTAGTGTCATTCTCTTGTTCTCAAAAATTTCAAATGCTCCCATGCCCAAGGCCCAATAGGCCCAATTCTACTAGGCCCAAATTCAGGGTGTTACAGTTAGAATCTAATTCCTCCTCAAAAAAGCAATGTCTCTAACCTTATTTTTCCCTCCAAACTCAACATCCAAAACGATGTTGCAATTCTTGTCTCAAAATTATTCCTAATTGTTGGATCATAAAACTCATAGCCTCTAAATCACTTAGAATTTCCTTGACCCTTAGACTTCATAGACATCAAAGAACTCAGAAGTGATGTCATCTCAACCTTATCATTTTTAGCAAAACATTTCTCAATTTCATCAAAAAAACCCTTGGCCTGAGTAATCTTTTTAGATTTTGTGCCCCTAAAGGCTTCTAGAATGTTGTGCTTCATGATCCCTAGACTCATGCAATTTGAACAATCCCACCTCTCAAAATCCCTTTTAGCATCAAGGGTGCTTTCCGCAGAGAGAGGTGCAGGTTGCTCTTCCCTTAGTACAAGGTATATGTCCATACAACCAAGCACTATACGTAAGGGTCTTTTCCATTCATTGAAATTTGTCCCATTAAGCATGGGTATAGAATTTGTATTAGCAGATATTGTGGCAGTAGAAGATGAACTAGCTAAATATAGAACAAAAAGTAAATAAAAACAAGCACACATCAATATTCATAAGTAAACGATAAATTCAGGATAATGGCTAATCCCATATTAAGATACCAAACAAAACATTAAAATTAAGTCTTTGGACAGTAATATTAACAGTAAATGATACTCTTGTTGTAGCAATCAAACATTGATAATAAATTATGTCAAACAATGAGTCAATTAATAAATGCATGAATCAGAAAAACATATAATCATCTTGATATTTTAAATAAACTAATCTATACAAAAGAGGTCACTTTGGCGGCATTTTGTTTCAACTAATCTATTTAAAATATTAGACATCCTTATTTAAATCCCAAAGCCAAAATCTGAATTTATTTGTTTCAAAATATTTCTCTTAATTTCATCTTTCAATCAAATTAAAAGATAATAGTATATGTATATATGTTTATATATATTTATCCCAAAACAACAAACAATAGTGTTGCCAAATATAATAATAGTTGAATAAATCATAAACAACCTCACATAAGACTTCAAATTTAAACCAAAATAATTTGAATAAAGGTAAACCTCATCTTAAATATTAGACACTCCATTAATATTTCATATTTAGACAAAATATTAACTTGTAAGTGATATCTTGGTGTAATAATCAAACATTGACAATAAGAACATGCCGAACCATAAATCTTCTTTTCGACCAATTTATTATGATATTAAATAATAACATGTAATTACCTTTTTTATATATGTGATGTCCATATTTTCCAACAATCTCCTACATGAACCCCATATATATACTAATTACTCTATAATTACATGTCATTATATAACTTTATGAGCTCAAAACTTTACTATCATATCCAAAAGGTATTCCGAACAATCTCATCCATTAATTCTGTTAACATAGAACAAAGACGACTTTCGTTACATATATCGTAACTAAATACATCCCTGATCACATATATTAACACAACCAAATGACGTAGATCAAATATGGATGTGTAGCATGGAAATTACATGCAATATGATCTAACCATGTTTATTTCCAACTGGTCCTCCTTAAACCTTAGTGAGATCAAACCTTACCAAAATCAGAGTGTGAATAAACCAAATAAACTTTATTTCTGTAGAAAATAAACTTAATATCTGTAAAACATAAAAAACATTTAAAAGTACAAACTCTCACTAAAACCAAATATCCTTAAATGACATTACACTCATATGAGCAATGTGCTCATGGAAAACCTTGGGTGTAGTCCTTTAGTAAATGGATCCAAAATTATGGAGTTTGTCCCAATATGGATTTACAAGGGAATTCATTATGCTCTATGTTGTCGAGTTGATGTTTACATGTTCCTAGTTAAGCCATTCATGAGACCTACGTGGAGTGTAATTGAGGACAACCTATATGGCCAGTTTATTGAGCTCCAACAAAAGCAAAATTGAGAGAAGGAGCGATAGCCAAAGGACGACGAAGAGTAAGAGTAAAGCTCACACGTCGAAGATGATGGGACTTTTGGATATGCCTATCTCAGAGTGGCAAACCCAATTGATGCAAGACACGATAAGCATTTTGATTCGCATTGCGAAACAAAATGGGTGGCCCACACCAGCACCACTCCCGGGCATGTTCAAAGGATTCCCACTGCTAGGTGAGGAGGACGTCAATGATGAGGATGATGAGGAGAAGGAGACCCTAGTCGTGCCACCTGATTATGATCGAGTATTTCGACCAAATCGCTCATCGACGAAGGGTGTGGTGATCCACGACCCGTGCATCACAGCCCAACCCAGACTTCAGGAAGGCGGGCTACTAAAGCATTGACGAGGCGCGAGAGGGGCAAGGCACCGATAATGTAGGAGTTGGGATCTGATTCTGACTACTTTTGAACATTTTTATCTTTATTTGGATTTTGTACTGTATTTTATTTGGGATGATTTTTAGTTTTCGTTTTAGTTTTTAATTAGTTAAGATTTAGTAGTTTATATATATTGTATGTTTTAGTTTTTCTTTGTAAGAACCCCATAATTTTTTGTGACACAACAATTGCGAGCCAAACCCGAAAAGAGGAGTACTCCCACCATTTTTGTTGCACTCTTCACGCCAATCGATTCACCTCTTTCTTTATATTTTTTAATTGCACATTAGGGACAATGTGTCGAATAAAGTGTGGCGTGACTTAGGAAGATTTTAAATTTTTTCTTTTTTTTATTTTATTATCTTTTTTTAATAGTTTTAAAATTTTTGTTTTTGCATGTTTTCTATGTGCTTGAGCTTATAGATGTAACATCTTAAAAATTTGAGTATCATCTTGTTACTTGTGTTAACTCGGGTATGATTTTATTGTGTGCTTAGTATAGTTTTGTGAAGGCTTGGAATTATTAGCGAAGCTAGAATAATTTTTAGTATTGAGAATTTAGTGAAGTGGATTAGGTGATCCTGACACTTAAGTTAATTTAAGTGTCTAAATTTAGCACATGAGGAGTTAGTGGCATAGTGGATCGGGTCTTCAGGATTTAGAACTTGCGTTAGTGACAGGTGTGTAACTTACACACTTTATAACTTGGTATTTGTTAATAACTTAATCTTGATTAAAAGCCGAAAACTATGAGATTCTCGTTATGATATCGTAAGGGTATGAGCAAGGATTCGGGTAAGTCCGTTTCGATATGTTTTGCTATATGATACTTATTACCATGATATGTGATATATATTTCAATATGATTCATAATAAAGCATGATGGCATGATTTGCATAATAATTGCACTGTTATGGGTGATATGAGAGGAGGGGGAAGGATTTGATATCCGTGTCTTTGGGACACCAGAGGTTTGGCACCTCCAGTGGTTTGGTACCACAGTTTATTTCGTGTCTTTGGGACACCAGAGGTTTGGCACCTCATAGCGACTCGTCCCAGTGGCTTAGCACCACAGTGGGTTGGCCCCACATTTGATATTACGGGATCGTCGCCAGTGATTTGGTATCACACGTGGGTTGGCCCCACAGATGGATTATTCGTGACTTTGGGTCACCAGTGGTTTGACACCACATTATTATTGGATATCGTGACTTTGGGTCACCAGTGGTTTGGCACCACCAGTGGTTTGGTACCACACGGGGTAGAAAAGGAGTTATGGATGGCTAGGTTGGGTGCATTATTTACATTACTCAGTTATGAATTGTGTAAGTATGTTGCATGTAAGTATGTTGCATTAATCGGGGGAAGGATTTACGCACTGAGTCTTGGTGACTCACCTTCTCCCTTATCTTTTCAGGTGATTCGTAGGTCGCGGATGAGGAGCCGGATGAACTCGTGGTGGCCATGAAATAAAAATTTGGTTTTACATGAACTTTGTTTTGGGTACTATACTCTATTTTAATTCGGTTTTTCATCTTTATTTGGATTTGTAATAAGGCCTTTTTAAATTATGTTCTTGGATTATTTATATGCTTTGAATTTGTATTAAATATGGCTAAATAAATATCATAGTTGATTTAATAATTGAGCCCAAGGTTTTCCAAACTATAAAAACACAATGGTTTTCAAAATCTTACCATCGGGTAATATAAATCATTTGGTAGTAAAATTACAACTTAAGTGTTTTCGACAACTTAAATGATTTCCAAATTTAAGTTTCTACACTCGAATGCAAACGGTTTTCTAAGTAATCATTCGGGTTTTCTTAAAATGACATAAATGTTTTCTAACCTATTGATCAACAACTAAATATGAAAAATTTATTTACGGGATTTCAAGGTAAACCACCGGTTTTTAAACTAATCATGCACCTGCCTTCTAAAATTTAATCGGTAATTAGATTTAGTTCAAAACGTTTTCTTCTGTAACATGCCAGATTCGGTCATGGCGTGTAGACCGGGTTTGGGGTGTTACAATTGTGGTATCAGAGCCAAGTTCAAAGGCTCGGCTGTGGGCCCGAGGCCCAAAATGTTTTAAAGTATGATTTTTAAATGTTTTGTTTGAAATTATATGGTTTGAAAGGCATGGTACCGAGTCTCCGGCACCAATCCGCCCAGGTAAGTACCCCTAGCCTTTGGTTGTGATTTTTGGATGTTATAAACTTTGAATGACTAGTGTTAGTGGACTATCTTAGAGACTGAAATTTATAGGACTCTATGGATTCGCGAAAGAACCTCTTATTAAAACTTTTCATAAGACTGTGTTTTAAAGATAGTGGAATTATGACTAATGCATAAAACTTTTAAATCAGATAACTTGAAACTTTAGACATGAGTACTCGAGGTCGGGGTCGTTTTATGCGTGGACGCGGTCGGGGTAGGATGGTTGTGTCTGAACCAGTGAGGTCTGGTCAAGGATCCGAAAATGAGGTACCCCCACCCCCACCACCAGCGGTTGGAGTAGAGCATCAGGATCAAACGGGGGATGACGCGGTGTCTTAGGCGATGCTATGAGTTCTTGAGAGGGTAGCTAGAGTAGGTGGAGGCACGGGAGCTCGAAAATCTGTACCTGAGCGACTCCGAGCCAATGGAGCTGAGGTATTTCGAGGTGTATCTGGTGTAGCTCCCAGTACGGCGGAGTATTGGCTAGAGGCGACGGAGCGAATCATGAATGATTTGGATCTGAATGCTGAGGAAAAGCTGAAAGGGATAGTGTCGCTTCTTCGGGATGAGTCATACCAGTGGTGGCTCACGGTGCGGGATAGTGCTGCAGCGGAGGATCTCACTTGGGACTATTTTAAGGCAGCGTATCAGAAGAAATATGTTGGGTCTAGCTACATTGATGCGCAGCGGAAGGCATTTCTGAGATTGGTTCAGGGGGCTAAGTCCGTATCAGAGTATAAGGCAGAATTTTTAAGATTGAGTCGGTATGCTAGAGGTATCGTGGCTTCGGAGCATGAGCGATGTGTCAGATTCGAGGATGGCTTGAGAGATGAGCTGAGGTTGCTAATTGCTCCACAGCAGGAGCGAGAGTTTGCTATGCTAGTAGAAAAGGCTAAGATAGCGGAGGGGATAAAGGAATCTGTGAGGCAGAATCACGACAGGAATAGACATAAGAGAGGTTTTGGATCATCTGGGTCGGCCGGTAATTCTCAAAAAAGGGCTAGGTAGAGTGGACCGAATCAGTCTGGGAGGTCTGTTACTGCTAATCAAGGACCAGCACAGTGTAATCGGTGCGGGAAATCTCATTGGGGCGAATGTTGTACTAGTGGAAAAGGATGTTTTGAGTGTAGCTCGTTGGATCATCGTGTGAGGGACTGTCCATGTAAGCTAGCCAGGAATCAGTCTGAGGGTCAGGGTCGTGCTCAGTATAGTAATGAGGGACTGCCACCGCAGAGGGGTCGTGGTAATGGTAGAGGAGGTAATGGTTCTGGTCGGGGCCGTGGAGCATCGGGCAGAGGTACAGGAAACACTGAGGCAAGACAGCCTGGTTTGGAGTATGCAGCGAGACGTCGAGAGGAGGGTGACGCACCGGACGTCATAACTGGTACGTTCTTAATTTTTGGTTTACCATATACTGCTTTGATAGATGTGGGTTCGACACATTCGTATGTTGCTAGTAGCATAGTAGAGACTATGAACCTAGACTCTGAGACTACTTCTAGAAAGATGACAGTACTTAGCCCACTAGGTCACTCTGTAGAAGTAAATAAGCTGTATAGGGATGTGCCCCTAGAACTCCAAGGGGTAGTGTTTGTAGCTGATCTGATGGAACTGCCGTTTGGGGAGTTCGATCTAATTCTTGGGATGGACTGGTTGGTCAAGTACCAGGCAAGTTTGGACTGCGCTGCTAAGCGCATGGTTTTGAAGACAGCTGAGGGTGAAAAGGTGGTCATGATAGGTAATAGAAGAGATTATCTATCCAACGTGGTATCTGCATTGGAAGCTGTGAAGTTGGTCAGGAAGGGCTGTGAGGCATTTGTGGTTCATGTGTGTGCGTTGGAGGCTAAGGAGTCTACTATAGAGAACGTACGAACGGTAAAGGAATATGCTGACGTATTTCCAGAAGAACTTCCGGGACTGCCTCCGGATCGTGAAGTCGAATTTGGTATAGATCTGTTACCCGGAACTACGACAGTGTCTATCACTTCGTATAGGATGGCACCGAAGGAATTAGTAGAATTAAAGGCTCAAATTTAGGAGTTGTTGGATCGAGGTTTTATTCGACCAAGTGTTTCGCCTTGGGGAGCGCCGGTACTTTTTGTCAAGAAGAAGGATGGTTCGATGCGGATGTGTATAGACTATCGCCAGTTGAATAAACTGACGATCAAAAACAAGTATCCTTTGCCGAGGATTGATGACTTGTTTGATCAGCTTAAGGGGGCAGCGGTTTTCTCCAAGATTGATTTAAGGTCTGGGTATCATCAGCTAAAGGTGAAAGAGGCTGATATCCTTAAGACGGCATTTCGTACTCGGTATGGGCACTACGAGTTTCTGGTAATGCCGTTTGGGTTGACTAACGCGCCGGCAGCATTCATGGACATGATGAATCTGGTATTTCAGCAGTTTTTGGATCAGTTTGTTGTGGTATATATAGACGATATCTTGGTATACTCAAAGTCAGAAGAGGAGCATGATGTGCATTTGCGAGTAGTGTTGCAGATTCTGAGGGAAAAGCAGCTATATGCCAAATTTAGTAAGTGCGAATTCTGGCTTAGGGAGGTGACTTTCTTAGGTCACGTAGTATCAGCTGAAGGGATTAGAGTGGATCCTCAGAAGATTGAGGCAGTTTTGGATTGGAAGCCGCCTAAGTCAGTGGCTGAGATTCGGAGTTTTCTAGGTCTGGCGGGGTATTACCGAAGATTTGTAGAGGGATTTTCTTTGATCGCAGCACCAATGACTAAGTTATTGAGGAAAGGAGTTCCATTTGTGTGGACTGAGAAGCAGCAAGGAAGTTTCTACAAGTTGAAGAAGATTCTGACTGAAGCTCCAGTTTTAATTCAGCCTGAGGCAGGCAAGGAATTCGCGGTTTATTGTGATGCATCACATACTGGTTTGGGATGTGTGCTGATGCAGGAAGGGAACGTAGTGGCTTATGCATCTCGACAGTTGAGACCACATGAGGTTAACTATCCGACGCATGACTTGGAATTAGCCGCAGTGGTTTTTGCTTTGAAGATATGGAGACACTATTTGTACGGAGAGAAGTCGATAGTCTACACGGATCACAAGAGTCTGAAGTATCTTTTGACTCAGTAGGATTTGAACTTGAGGCAGCGCAGATGGATTGAGTTGTTGAAGGACTACGACTGTTCGATTGAGTATCATCCGGGCAAGGCTAACGTGGTGGCAGACGCGTTGAGCCGTAAGGTTGTATCAGATTTAAGAGCGATGTTTGCCCATCTTAGTTTGTATGACGATGGGAGTTTGTTGGCAGAGCTGCAAGTCAAGTCGACTTGGTTAGAGCAGATCAAGGAAAAGCAGTTAAAGGATGAGGGTTTGAACGATCGGAGGTTGCATGTTCAGAATGGTGGTTTAGAGGATTATAGTTTGTCCAGAGATGGAGTATTGTGTTTTCAAGGGAGAGCTTGTATGCCGAAGGATGTTGAGTTGAGGCAGAAAATTCTTCGGGACGCACATAGCAGCCCATACGCTATGCATCCTAGAGGTAGCAAGATGTATCAGGATTTAAGAGAGTAGTTTTGGTGGCCAGGTCTGAAGCAGGAGGTAACTGAGTTTGTGGGTAAATGTCTGACGTGTCAGCAGGTCAAGGCTGAACATCAGTTGCCGTCTGGATTACTTCAGCCGGTGAAGATTCCACAGTGGAAGTGGGAAAGGATCACTATGGACTTTGTCAGTGGATTACCCCTTACACCTAGCAAGAAAGATTCAGTTTGGGTGATTGTGGATCGTTTGACTAAGTTAGCTCATATCATTCCGGTAAGGGTGGATTACTCGCTTCAGAAGTTAGCTAAGTTGTATGTGGCGGAGATAGTGAGGTTGCACGGTGTGCCAGTGTCGATCATCTCAGACAGAGATCCTAGATTTACGTCGAGGTTTTGGAGAGCGTTACATCAAGCTTTAGTTACGCGGTTGGATTTCAGTACTGCATTTCATCCACAGTCTGACGGGCAGTCAGAAAGGGTTATACAGATTTTAGAAGATATGTTGAGAGGTTGTGTTTTGGATTTCAGAGGCAGCTGGGAAGAGTTTTTGCCATTAGCTGAATTCGCATACAACAATAGTTATCAGGCAAGCATTAAGATGGCACCATACGAGGCGTTGTATGGTAGGAGATGTCGCACACCTACATGCTGGACAGAGTTGGGTGAGCGTCAGATGTTAGGATCAGAGTTGGTTGCAGAGAATGAGGATAAGGTTAAGTTGATTCAGGCTCGTTTGAAGGAAGCTTCGGACAGGCAGAAGTCGTATGCCGATCTCAAGCGGAGGGATATAGAGTTTGCCGTGGGTGACAAGGTCTTTCTGAAGGTCTCGCCATGGAAGAAAGTGTTAAGATTTGGGAGAAAAGGCAAGTTAAGTCCAAGGTTTATTGGGCCGTATAAAGTGTTGAGACGAGTGGGACCAGTAGCTTATCAGCTCGAGTTGCCAGTAGAGCTGAGTCAGATTCACGATGTGTTCCATGTCTCCATGCTTAGACGCTATCGTTCTGATCCATCGCATGTCATGGCAGTAGAGGAAATAGAGGTGAGTCCAGATTTAACGATAGAAGAAGAACCAATGCAGATTCTAGATCGAGATGTGAAAGTGTTGTGCAGGAAGTCAGTTCCATTAGTGAAGGTATTATGGCGGACCATGGCGTAGAAGAAGCTACATGGGAACCAGAAGATGCGATGAGGCAGCAGTACCCTCAACTCTTTTGATTAGGTAATTTCGAGGACGAAATTATTTTAAGGGGGTAGAATTGTAACATCCTACAAATTTGAGTATCATCTTGTTACTTGTGTTAACTCGGGTATGATTTTATTGTGTGCGTAGTATAGTTTTGTGAAGGCTTGGAATTATTAGCGAAGCTAGAATAATTTTTAGTATTGAGAATTTAGTGAAGTGGATTAGGTGATCCTGACACTTAAGTTAATTTAAGTGTCTAAATTTAGCACATGAGGAGTTAGTGGCATAGTGGATATGGCGCATAAAGGGTTGCTTGAGGCAAGTAGTTCAAATAGTATGGAGTGCATTTTGAAGACTATATTTTTATGCATCCTTACATTAAGTGTCGGCCAAGCTTTACATTTGGTAAGTTGGACTTTAAATTTTATGGCAAGTTGAATAATAGATTAGGAAAGCTTGAACTTTGGGATAAGAATCATATTGATTAAGGAAGGATAAGGGGACATAAGGCTTGGATTAAGGATGAGGTTTTTGGAAGCTTTTTAATGGTTAATTGTCCATGTATGTGGACGGTATTATGGCCTGGGGGGGTGACCGATTTTGTTGAAGGTTTGGTAGGTTGGTAGCTAGTTGGTAAAAATTTCCTTAGCATTTGAGCATCATTTTCTTTTCTCTCGAAAAACACTCTTTCTAGCAGAATGTGTTCTTGGCAATAAGGTGAAATTTTGTTTTAGTTTTGGCATTATTTCTTGTTATGTGTCAAAGCCGAAAAGACCATAGTTGTTTGCCGAATTTTCTCTTAGGCATTTGGCCGAATTTCCATTTGAGCCTTTCTCACCTTTTATTTTCTTTGTAGCCGAAAACTAACCCTCTCCCCTTCATCTTTTTCTTCTTTTCTAGTGGTTGGCCGAATCTTCCTCCTCCCCAACTCTCTTTTCTTTCTTCCACTTTTGCTCAAAGCCGAAAGCATCCCTCTCCCATTCTATTTTCTTCTCTCCATTCTCTTCTTTCTTCTATTGCCGAATTCTCCCTCTTCTATTTTCACTTTTCTTTTCTTTTCTCTTTCTCCACTCTAGCCGAATCCTAATTGTTGTCTCTAATCAACCATAGCCGAAATTCCCTTCATCACTCAACCATATTGCCGAAATTTTCATTTCCTTTTTGTTTTGTCTTGGCCGAATATCAACAAGGATAAATCTCTTTTGGGTTCTTCTTTAATTGATTTTGAGAAGGGTAAGTATTCTTGACCGAAACTCCATTCTTATTTTTCTCTTTCTCTCTGTCGACTCACATAAGACAAAAGCCAAATTTGGGCATTTGTTAGCAAGGTTCTAACCATTCTTAGGAACCGATTTCTTCTAGGCTCTTCGGGACTTTAGAAGCAATCGATCTAAGCCCTATTTCTCTAGCAATTGAAGTTGGTAAGTCAAGTGGTAAGGATTTATGTTGGTTCATTATTCTTTAAGTGGATGTAAAGTCAAAGGCTATTGAGACTAAGGTTGTTGTTGGCCGAATGTAGGGCAAGGAGATCTAGTGCGGTAGATCGGGTCTTCAGGATTTAGAACTTGCGTTAGTGACAGGTGTGTAACTTACACACTTTATAACTTGGTATTTGTTAATAACTTAATCTTGATTAAAAGCCGAAAACTATGAGATTCTCGTTATGATACCGTAAGGGTATGAGCAAGGATTCGGGTAAGTCCGTTTCGATATGTTTTGCTATATGATACTTATTACCATGATATGTGATATATATTTCAATATGATTCATAATAAAGCATGATGGCATGATTTGCATAATAATTACACTGTTATGGGTGATATGAAAGAAGGGGGAAGGATTTGATATCCGTGTCTTTAGGACACCAGAGGTTTGGCACCTCCAGTGGTTTGGTACCACAGTTTATTTCGTGTCTTTGGGACACCAGAGGTTTGGCACCTCATAGCGACTCGTCCCAGTGGCTTAGCACCACAGTGGGTTGGCCCCACATTTGATATTACGGGATCGTCGCCAGTGATTTGGTTTCACACGTGGGTTGGCCCCACAGATGGATTATTTGTGACTTTGGGTCACCAGTGGTTTGGCACCACCAGTGGTTTGGTACCACACGGGGTAGAAAAGGAGTTATGGATGGCTAGGTTGGGTACATTATTTACATTACTCGGTTATGAATTGTGTAAGTATGTTGCATTAATCAGGGGAAGGATTTACGCACTGAGTCTTGGTGACTCACCTTCTCCCTTATCTTTTCAGGTGATTCGTAGGTCGCGGATGAGGAGCCGGATGAACTCGTGGTGGCCATGAAATAAAAATTTGGTTTTACATGAACTTTGGTTTGGGTACTATACTCTATTTTAATTCGGTTTTTCATATTTATTTGGATTTGTAATAAGGCCTTTTTAAATTATGTTCTTGGATTATTTATATGCTTTGGATTTGTTTTAAATATGGCTAAATAAATATCATAGTTGATTTAATAATTTAGCCCAAGGTTTTCTAAACTATAAAAACGCAATGGTTTTCAAAATCTTACCATCGGGTAATATAAATCATTTGATAGTAAAATTACAACTTAAGTGTTTTCGACAACTTAAATGATTTCCAAATTTAAGTTTCTACACTCGAATGCAAACTGTTTTCTAAGTAATCATTCGGGTTTTCTTAAAATGACATAAATGTTTTCTAACCTATTGATCAACAACTAAATATGAAAAATTTATTTACGGGATTTCAAGGTAAACCACCGGTTTTTAAACTAATCATGCACCTGCCTTCTAAAATTTAATCGGTAATTAGATTTAGTGCAAAACGTTTTCTTCTGTAACATGCCAGATTCGGTCGTGGCGTGTAGACCGGGTTTGGGGTGTTAAAGTAGAAATACAAGTGATTGGTTAGGAGCATGTTAATAGGACGGTGTGAATAAATTATAAATTTAGTTTGATAATAATTGATTCTAAATTTTTAATTTTAGACTGCTTAGTTCAATTTATTAAATTGTGAATAGATTTAAAGTGTTAAGTGTACGACATGATAAATAGGTATATAAATAGCATGAATGTTTAATTAAATTATAGGTTGTAGAAATTGATAGACTTGGCCTATTTAATCCATGTATATAATTACCTAGGGATGATCTAAGGCTTTGTTTGGTAGACAACTTTTCGAGTCAAAAAGCTATCTCGTAAATATTTTCCCTGGAACCTATTTTTAGCCTAAATCAATTTTCTTGATGAACAAAAAATGAAACCTTAAGCTTAAAGTATAATTTATTTGATCATTTATTTCTTGGTCCTTGCACGGATTTAGATGTCCAACCATTGATATTGAGGAGTTAGGTAGATACATCTCGGTGATTTCAAAAGAAAAGAAGTAAGTTGGAAAAAAAGTGCACTCACCTTTGTCGAAAAAATTTATGAGCTCAAATGACTGTACTCATGAATACTATACCAGGCTTTAGTAAATGGAGAAATAATAAAGGTGAGAGAAGTGAATATAAGGTGGTGAGCTACATGTATGCATTGGGGGGTATCGGGGACAATATCATGTGCCAAACTACTTTCGTGCTTAACCGCTCTATCAAGCCTATTATTTGAATTCCAAACCAACCTAAGTCGCAACACGTTACAAGCCGAAAGTCCTATGTGACTTAGGTAGCACCTTATATGGATAAAATTGTGCGAAGTTTTGATGTTTTTACCACTTATATTCATCTAAACATACGTGTATATTTGTATATATGTTTTGATGGAAACCTATACTTAACATTTTGTTATTTGTTCACTTTGTTATCGAACTAACTCGTCCAGCTTTAGAAATTGTGAGTCAATTGTATATCACTCTAGAGTTATATATTTATTTACATTGTCTTGTTAATATATTTTTATCCAATTTCCTTTATCAAGCTAGCTCAAGTACATTTTCTTTTGTTTGCATGTTTGTTTCTTATTTTTAGTTTAGTTTATTTTTGGTTTTTATTTTCTTTTGCTTAGTTTGCTGAAGGGAAAGCAAAGACATTAATGTGGGGGTATTTGACCTGCCATCAAATGTAGTAGTTAATTCGGGTTATTTCCACACTCAAGGAGCTTATTTTCTAGGCAATTTAGTATTTAATATTATGTCTTTGGTATTTAGTAGTTAGGATCAAATATTAGTAAAATAAGTGTTTTTTTAACATATTTTGTGAGTGTGGTGACATATTAGACCGACACGGGCCTTAGGTATAGGTAGTTCTAATATGTTAAATTGAGTGTGTAGGATGAATATTTATAGGCCCAATTAATGTGGGAGCAAAGGACAAGTGATACAAAAGATTCCCAGGACGTCAAGGCATGAAATGAACCATTCAAGGAAGAAATCACATGTCTTGTTGAGCTATAGACATTGTATGGCGCGACGTAGGTCGATTTACTACCCATGAATATCAAGCCTATTTGGGCTAGGATGTGTTGAAGACCTAATTTGGGCTGCCAACACTCCTATAAATAAGATCATAGGGTTTTTATGTAACTAAGTCACCTTAGACGCAATAAAAAAACCTTAGTAGTTTAATAGTAGGATTAGATTAGTTTCTTTCAGCTTTTCTGAATTATTTGTTTTTCCTCTTGGAATTAGTTTCGATCTAAGAGTTCTTTTATATTATTAAAGTATTCAGTTTCTTTCTTCTTTGCAACTGATATATTTCATTATTTCGATCAATTGATTTACTACTCTATTCTCCGTTTGATATCAATCTATGATTATTTTAATCTCGTTTCTCTTATGATTCAATCATGTTCTTTACATGATTTATTCAATTAAGTTAGAGAATATGAATAATATGAGTGGTTAAATCCCTTAGGGGAGATTAATGAGTGGATAGGGATGTGATTAATGGAGGATTTAGAGTTTCCCGAGAGGGTTAGCTGGTATAAATTACATGTTCTTAAACCCTAGGCTTGACAACCCTAAGAAGTTATCATAGGTTAGACAAGATTGAGAGATAAGTTAAATCGAGTAAATCGTAGTTTATCCTGGTTGAGAAAGTGAGGTCGGGAGATAAGCGAGTACCAACCAATTGATTAATTAGTTAGAGTCTGGGAGGTAATGATTGGTTAATCGGTAGCTAATATACCCTAAAACCCTAACCTAAAGTTAATTACAAACCCTAAAATCAGTTAATCTTCTTAATTGGTTTATTAATTTTAGTCGCTTTTCATTTTTCTTGTTTATTTATTTTAATGATTTTAATTCTCTTATTACTCTATTTTATGATTTGTCATAATATAGGAATTAATTATTATTGTAACACCCCAAATCCGGCCTAGAAGACTAGACTGAATTCAGGATGCTACATTGATTATCGAAATGATCGTGGGAAAATTTTACAAAACAATTTATCTCAGTGGACCAAAATTATCTAAAATCATTTAAAAACCAACCAGTAAAGTTTTACAATAAAACTCAATAAAAAAACCAGTTTAAAATATACGAATAAAATCATAAAACAGAAACTGTACCATGGCATTATAAAATTCCTTACAGTTCAAACTTAAACAAATAATAGAATCTGGAAATCACAACCGGATAATCCACTCTATTGAAACTGTCCGATAACTCCGTGTACCGGGCCTAGCGTCAGAAAATCAGAAAGGTACCTGAAAGGGAAACATAAGAGGGGTGAGCTACTCGAGCTTAGTGTGAGATCAAACCAGCTAAACTACAGATTTAGGGCAGAACACCAGAAATAAGTTCTGAAATAGAACATACTCATACACACACAGTAACCTTGATATAGAAGTCTCAATCGGATATTACGAATAAAAATCAAACACCAGTTCTAATCAATCAATCAGTTACAATGGGCATTCATTGATTACACAAAGCCACAGGTACTTTGCAGTCATAAGAGACAATCAGTCACAGAATCAATAATTCTCATTCAGTCATAAGTATCAACTTATTCAGTCAAATTCAATCAACTTTTACTTAATCCGCATAGGCACAAGTGCCTTTCAGTCGAACAGAACAATCACATTCAGTCATAGTATCAATCAGATGCATATGAGTGCAAATGAGTTATAGAATAAGAACCCACCCATCCAGCCAACACACCTCTCAGTCCAACCCTGCACTTACTGTGGGGATTTAATCAACCCACCCATCCCTACACTTACAAGTCGTACCGAATGCGGCATAGACAGAAATTTGCAGCTGAGCTTCCAGATCAGATAGTCATACGTAGCATAGCTAATGTACATGTGGTACAGTACAATGCGGTGAGCCGCTATATCGATAAATTGCAGTAGAACTGCCAGTTTAGTCAATGGTACGTAGCGTAGCTAACGTACATGCAGTACAGTGCAATGCGGTAATCTGGGATACCAATATGTTGTAGTAAAACTGCCAGTTCAGACAATGGCACGTAGCGTAGCTAACGTACATGCGGTACAGTGCAATGCGATAATCCGCTATACCGGTATGTTGCAGTAAAACTGCCAGTTCAGTCAATGGTACGTAGCGTAGCTAACGTACATGCGGTACAGTCCAATGCGGTAATCCGCTATACTGATATGTTGCAGTAAAAATGCCAGTTCAGTCAATGGTACATAGCGTAGCTAACGTACATGCGGTACAGTGCAATGCGGTAATCCGTTTTGCCGATATGTTGCAGTAAATCTGCCAGTTTAGTTTAGTCAATCTTCCTTTTCTTCAAAATCCCACCCAAAATAGTTTATGCATATGTATGTATGTATGCAAATGAATAGAATCAGGGCACAAAGATACAGACAGTCATTCACAACCAGTCAGTTAGACAATTAACAGAAGCATATTGCTCACATACACCTCGTTGACCGGATTCAGAAACATACGTGTTATGCATTCAATAACGAAATGTAGTCTGAACAGAGTCCGAACTACACTTACCAAGGCTTAGCCAAGGGTTAAGACACACAAAGTTACTATTACAAACAGATTCGCCCTAAAGACATTATTTGGCGAGATAGGGCCACACGCCCGTGTGCTCTGGCCGTGTGGAGCAAACCAGAACGTGTGGGGATCCAAAAGCCCGCGTGAAGGGTAGCACACGACTTTGTGACAGAGGCACACGCCCATATGAAGCAGGGGCACGACCATGTGAACAGGCCGTGACTCACTGTCCAATTTTGATAAAATCAAGTGCAGGGCAGACACGGCCGTATAAGGGTCTTACACGCCATTGTGCCATCAGACACGTCCGTGTGCTTTGAAACACACGCCCGTGTGGGATCCCTAAATCCCCAAATCAGCCACATGGCCATGTGGCCAGGCTGTGTGACTCCAATACTCTGAATCCCTAATTCCCAAACCCACACGCCCGTGTGCCCAAATGACATGATCGTGTGAAAATCGACAAAATCCCTAAAATTGACCACACAACTGTGTGGCCAGGCCGTGTGGAACCCAAAACTGGTCAGAAACCATAGTTCCCAAATCCACACGCCGTGTGCCTCAGCAAACGCCCGTGTGGCCATCGAGGAAGCCACGAAACCTCTCCGAACTAGCCCCGAAAATAGTGTTTTTGCCACCAAAATCGTACCCGACCTTAGCCACAATGAATGTATATTAGAAAAGGGGGTCTTCCCACACTTCCAGTGCCTCAAATCCCAAAACCAACGGGTTAGGCACAGTCAAGATAACCTAAGACAAGAAGTTTGCATAATTTAGTAAGCAAATTAAATAGCATAGTTACAGTGTTCGATTCCCACACCTTTTATACGATGATAGAAAAGATGACAGAGGAGCGACTTCCCGAATTCACAAGCTAAAACCGTTCAAAAAATAAAAAGTAAAAGAACTGAGAGTGGAAGAAAGAACGAGAAGAGGGGAAAATGTGAAAAGAGTTAATAGAAATAAAAACAAAACCCAAAATAACAATCAACAATCAACAAATAAAAAATATAATATAATATAATAAATAAACATTTATAATTAATACTAAAATAGAGCAAAATAAAAGACTCTCCACAATTGCACATCCAGCTACTTGAACCCAGAACCTCAAGGTATGCTAACACTTACACAACCACTAGACCAGCAGATTCATTCTTGTCATTAAATTGCACAATTAAACACATATGTGCGATCTCCCCACTATCCTTATGCTCAAAGCTCAAAACTTCTAGTCCCAAAATTTGGGGCGTTACAATTATTCAGACTTATTATTGTAAAAATGTTTTTATTAATTTATTCCATCCTCCCATAGGTACGATCCTCAGAATACTTCCAAGTGTTCTTTTGTAAACTATACTATATTACGATTTGAGTCGTGCACTTGCAGACACCATCGTTTTAATTTCTTATATTTTTGGTGTTTTATTTTTATTATAAATGATAACTCGTTTATAGATGGTCAAATATCTCACTGGTTTGGTAGACATAGGCTCCATATGATTGGTGGGGTTGGTTAAGAGATTAGTTACCAGAGAGAAGGGCCCTCTTAGACTCTACTTGCTTGACTCTAGTTTCAGCACAAGCCTTTTGAAGGGCCCAACTTGCGAGGCCACAGCCTACTGCCAACATAGAGAAAGAACCCACCAGCTCAATAAGAGTGGGCTTGTGAATGCTAGTTGAGGGAGTGGAAGGATAAATTAACTACTCTAACTCCTGAGACAACTCCCTGTCTTGTATTTGTTTGATAGCAAAAGGAGAAGAGGGGTATTACCCCACACTTATATGCTTGCTCTAGGAGAAAAAGGTTAGGACCTCAATGGATAGAGGGGTGTAGTAGAGGGTGCCAACCAGGGGAGTATGGGGAGTTTGGCGAGGAGTGTTCAAATATGAACCTATGGGCAGTGGCACTAAAGAAGTCACGGAGAGGTCTGGTATATTGACGGAGCTAGCAAGAAGCTCGGGGATGGATAGAGGTAGAGTAGGGAATTCAGTTTCAAGAATGATTGGCTGCTTGCTAGGCTTGTGGCAGGTTAACCTATTGATGCTTCTCTCCCCAGTGTTGGAGGAACCTCTTTCAGGTCTTAGCCTCTTGCGGTTACTGATGCAGCTCGTGCTCTAGAGTTAGCCACATCCATGGCCTGTTACGCACTCTCTATCAATGCCTATACATCCTAGGCTCTAGGCTGCGAAAGTGGTGATGAGATTAAAGGAGGAGTAGGACCTGTAGTATGAACAGCAGGCTCAGCAACATTCTCAACTAAGTTTCTACCCGATGAATCACTTATGATTCTCGAAGTTAAGGAAAACAAGCGGTGGGGAGGAATATTGCAAATGATATAAAAGAAATTTAGGGTCTCCCTCATTCTTCCAATAAGCACCTAGGCTAACTCATTGTCGGCTCCAAATGGCCATGCTTCTTCGGTGGACTGCACTGTCTTGGGGCTCATGCCAAGATAGAGCTCTGTTGCCCACCAATCATTTGGGCTTCTTCCCTCCAAACAGAAGCGAAAAATGTTCCTAATTGTGAGGAGTCTTCTTAACTCCAGAGTGCGTGTAACACCCCAAACCTAACTTAAAAGTTTCGACACGAATTTGGTGTAACACCTGATAAACCGTAATATGTACATATTTGAATCCTACATTTAGCATACTTTTGGATGATTTATCCCCTGAATTTGGATGTTTTATACTTAGGATAGCATCGGAGGATGAAAAGAACGAGAAATGGACCAAAAACGGAGAAAATGGGCCAAAGTAAGAAGTCCACATTGCCTGGAGATAACCACACGGCCGTGCCACTTTAGCAGACCCGAACACGGCCTGGGCTCGATTTACACAGCCGTGCCACACGGGCGTGTCCCTGCCGTGACCTATTTTAATTCCACTTGAAAAAGGATACTTAGAGGCAAAGAAAGACATTTTGAAAGCCTATGTAAACACCCTAGAGGGTAACCAAAGAGGAGAGGCCGAAGAGACGAAGCCAGAGAGGGCCGAATTGTAGGATTTACTCGAAGAAAGCCAGTTGATTCATCTCAAGAAGCTGGAATCATACTCAAGACGGAAGATCTTCCCTTCAATTTCCTTCAGGG
Source organism: Gossypium australe (assembly GCA_005393395.2). NCBI lineage: Eukaryota > Viridiplantae > Streptophyta > Magnoliopsida > Malvales > Malvaceae > Gossypium > Gossypium australe. The sequence continues at coordinate 88,342,651 of CM016615.1, forward strand.
GTTTTTAGGGTTTTTCTTATGTTTTGTTTTATACTTTCTTCTGAGATGTATTCTTTTATAAACATGAACTAAACCCCTCAAATACCTGAGGGGGATGAAACCTAAGACAGATCTTGTTATTGTTTTCTAAACTATATGATAAATACTTGATTTGTTCTTAATTATGTGTTCTTAATTCTTGCTCTGATATTTCAGGATATTGATTCAAGTATTGATGTGCTTAGGAAGTGGAGCAAAAGTCCCTGTTTAAGAGTAGATCTAGCATAGTTAAGCGGAGTTGATTGCAATCCTAGAGATAGGATGACGAAAATCTGCCGGATTAGGTCAAACCTAATATGGAAGTCCATAGATCGAGTTAATACAACTATAGGGGTTTTAATTAGAAAGAGATTTCAATTAATCAACCTAGGGTTAGACGTTAGTAGCCTCGAGAGAGGTATTAATATAAATTAGGGAATCCTACGGATCAAGTCAAGTGAATAAATCATTTGGTTCAGAGTTAAATAACAAGTGGAGTCTAGGTGGATTCTTCCTCGGGTATTGTCTTAATCAATTGGTTTTCTCAAAAGTATTTTCCCCAATTCATTCTCCGTGTCTTAGCATATTTAGCTTAGTAATTAGTTAGTTTTAGATTAAACAATAATTCCCTTAATTCTTAGGCTAAATAATAGAAAGATAGTAATTACTAGTACTCCTGGTCCTTGAGGATACGATATTTCTGATCTTGCCATAACTATACTACCAAATGATAGGTGCGCTTGCCTTATTTTTTGTAATAGTTAGTTTGGACAATATCAACACCCCTTACCTGTATTCGACACCGAAACCAGGTACGAGGCATTACTGGACTTAACTTACTCAAACATACAACATTGAGCCAAAAATTTTCATTTCAACTTAAAACTTTTCATTCGAAATCATAACGTCCCTCTTATAGGTCTACGAGACCTTAAACATACTTATGGAGTGGTTCGGGACTGAACCGAAAACTTTCTGTAATATCCCGGGTTAGGGGCTGTTTCGTTGTTGCATGTTCTGCATGTTGTTAGTATGCTATGTTGCTATTTCTATGTTTTCGGGGCTTAATTGTAGGCTAGGAGTATGCCTGAGTGTATGGGGAAAATTTGGTTTTTGGGTGCTAAGTGAAGGGAGCTGAGGAAGCTGGGGTTTAAGAATTTTCTTTGTGGTTTTGTTGCACAAATAAGGAGCTGGCAAAGTGGCAAGGCATGGGACACTTGGGAGCTAGGTGTGGCGTCATCTTCAAGGAGGGGAGGTCCAGTGTTCGAGCAGCAGGAGTCCCCTTTTTGTCACCTATTTTGGACGGCATGGGGGTAGAGGCAGAAGGCAAGTGGAACTCTAACTTGGACTTGGTCAAAAGGGTGACTTGGATGGTGGAGAGCAAATTAAGGAGGAGGACTTGTTCAACTCATTTGAAATGAGTGAATGGGAGCTTTTGGGGGGATGTGGCCGAATGTTTGGGGGTAGGTGGAGGTGTTGGCCGAAACTTGGGAACTTGTTGGGTAGTGGCCGGTTATGGTGTGTGTGTGGGAAGGGTTGTGCCGAATTTTTTTTGGCAAGTTCTTAGCATTTTCGGTCATCACCTTGGTAAACCAAAATTCTTCCTTTTTGACAAACCAAAGCCGAAATTCTAAAGAAGTCACCTTTCATTTTCTTGTGGAAAACCGGAAGTGTAAACATCTAGTGCCGAACCTGCTTGTTTTCCTTTCAATCTCTCAGTAGCCGTAAGTTCCCTTCCCTCCCATTTCTTCTCCTTTTGGTTCCTTGTGCAAACCGAAGTCACCATTCTTTCCCTCTCATATTCTCTCTCACTTCTTGAAGCACTTGAGCCGAATATCCTCCTTTCCATCTACTTTCTCTTTTGTTCGTTTGTGAAGCCGAATTCCTCCTTTCATCTTTCTCATCTCTTACCGAAACCATATCACTTTGCTTCTCAAAATTTGTTTTCTTTCTTAAACATTGTTGCCGAAACTCTGTTCTTTTCATATAGTCTTATTCCCCAAAACCGAAAGCAGAGGTGTTAGGCATCTAGTGCCGATTTCTTTGTTTCTATTTGTTTCCAACATAGCCGAATATTTCCCATTCCCCTAATAGTCTCTTGGCCGAATATCAGTGGTGTTTTGGAGGCCTTGTTTCAATCGATTGGTGTTGGTAAGTGCAAGGCCGAGTGGCCATATCTCCTTTTGTTTTGGTTCTTTGTTGGTTATGGTTCGGTTAAGAGTCGATTTCAGTCCTTGCTAATAAGAGAGAATCATCGGTTTGGAAACCGATTCTGTTTTAGGGCCTTTTGATCGTGGTGGTGTTTAGAGGAGGCATTCAATTGAAGCTTTGACTGCAAGTGGTCGATTGGTAAGTGAAGGGTAAGCAGTTGATGTATTTGTGTTAGTACAATCAGTTGATTTCGATTGAGTTTAAAGAGATTAATGATTCTATTTCTAGGTGAAGGCCGATTGTCAAAAAGAGCCACTATTGGTTCGGGGTTGTTTGGAAACCAAACCATTCGCAAGAGTAAGGTAAGGGTTAATGTGTTGATTCTTTGGTTGATGATGGTGGATGGCCGAATGTTGTAAGTGCTTAACCCCTATGTTTGGCCGATTGTAGGAATTAGCAATCGAGGGACCTAGATCGCTTTGGTTGGGATTTCTAGACTCGTATTATCAGGTGTGTAACTAACACACCCTCTACTTAGTAACATTGTTAATAAACTTGATTGCTTAATAAGATTGAAACAGTGTGAAGGATAATTGGATACCCAAAAAGGGGTATGGGTACGATTCGGGTAAGTCTGTTCTATGATGAGTATTAATAATGGTACCTGATATCATGATTTATGTTTTGCATGTTATGGGTTGTAATGCGTAATATGTTGACATGATATGCATGACTGGCATGAGATGCATAATCCCATGAGTATGATATGTATGGGTGATATGAGAGGAGGGAGTAATGATATTTTGTGCTGACGAGCACCAGTGCTTTGGTAGCACACTTTGTGACTTTGGGTCACCAGAGGTTTGGCACCTCCAGAGGTTTGGTACCTCAGCGTCTCGTCCCAGTGGCTCAGTACCACAGTGGGTTGGCCCCACAGATGATTATACGGGATTGACGCCAGTGTTTTGGTAACACACGATGGGTTGGCCCCATCACCAGATTTGTGACTACGGTCACCAGTGCTTTGGTAGCACATTGTGTCTTTGGGACACCAGAGGTTTGGCACCTCATTGCGACTTGTCCCTGTGGTTTGACCACCGTGGGTTGGCCCCACTCGAGATATGGGATCGTCTGCTAGTGTTTTGGTAACACACGATGGGTTGGCCCCATCATCATTGGATTTGTGACTTCGGTCACCAGTGCTTTGGTAGCACAATTGTGTCTTTGGGACACCAGTGCTTTGGTAGCACATTGACGGATATTGTGTCTTTGGGACACCAGTGCTTTGGGAGCACATTGTGACTATATGTCACCAGTGGTTTGGCACCACCAGTGGTTTGGTACCACACGGGGTAGAAAAGGCGATATGGATGGTTAGGATTGGGTTGCATTAATCATGTTGCTATGTATGATGTGTGTTAGCATGTTGTTTTATCGGGAGCGGGATTTACACACTGAGTCACTCGACTCACCCTCTCCTTTGACATTTCAGGTGACTCGTAGGCGCGGACTTGGAGCCGGGATAGACTCGAGGTGCTTATGCCATGCTGAATAAAGTCTTTACTCAGACTCTATATTTTGGGTACTTTAGTTATTTACTTTATTTGGGTTTCTATTTGGATTTGTAAAAGGCCTTTAAAGTTATGTTTTATGTTGCTTATGCTTTAAATTGATTTTAATATGCCTAACAAAGTAACTTGGAATAAATTTTACTAAAACTTGGAAAGATAGGGATTTCAAAACTATAACGCATTGTGTTTTTAAACTATACCATCGGGTATCACACAAAGTCTTTTTGATAAACAAATATAAATGGTTTTCAATTCAAACTTGTAGTTCTTCTAAGTTCAAAAGTGTTTTATGTATCACTAAGAAACTAATAAGGTTTTAAATGGTAATAACTCGTTTTAACTACACATTCTGGCTAAGTTTTCAAAATCTCCGGGTTTTAAATACATCAAAAGTTTTTCAGCAAGTCTACTCAAATTGTCTCCAAAATACACTGTGTTTCACTAGGTTTTAAAAACGAAAAATTTAACCTCTCAAAACGATTTCCCCGTAGAATACCAGATTCGGACGTGGTGTCTTGTCCGGGTTTGGGGTGTTACACTTTCGAATGCTTAGAAAATTTTTGTTAAAACAGGGCCACACACCCGTGTGGTTAGGCTGTGTGGTCACACACGCCCATGTCCCTAGTACGTGTGGATGTTCTTTTTCATTTCGAAGCTATAGGGGTTTTCACTGTAACACCCCAAACCCGGTCTATACGCCACGACCGAATCTAACATGTCACAGAGGAAAAACGTTTTGAAGAAAATCGAGTTACCGATTAAATTTTAGTGAAAACTCTTTGTTATTCTATGATTGTAGAAATCAGGTGTATAATAAGTTAAAAATTGATAGTTTACTTTGAATTCCCGGAAATAAATCTTTAAAACTTAGTTGACGATCCATAGAGTAGAAAACCTTTTTGAAATTTTAAAAGAAACCCATTGATTAATTTGAAAGCCGTTTCTATTTGAATATGGAAAACTTAAGTTTGGAAACCGTTTGAGTTGTCGAAAACAATTAAGTTGTCATTTATTATCAAGTAGTTTCTAATACCCGATGGTAAAGTTTTGAAAACCTTTGCGTCTTGTAGTTTAGAAAACTTTGTGCATAAATTAATATATCAACCATGTAATTTCTAAGCCATATTTAAAACAAGCCCAAAACATATAAATGATCCAAAAACATAATTAAAAAGGCCTTATTACAAGTCCAAATAAAGATATAAACCAAATTAAGATAAAATAAAGTACCCAAATCGAAGTTCTTATAAAACCGAATTTTTATTGCATGGCCTCCTCGAGTTCATCCGGTTCCTTATCCGCGATTTTTACGAGTCACCTGAAAAGATAAGGGAGAAGGTGAGTCACCAAGACTCAGTGCATAATTCCTTCCCCCGGTTAATGCAACATTCTTACACAATTCATAACCAAGCAATATATATATAATGCACCCAACCTAGCCATCCATAACTCCTTTTCTACCCCGTGTGGTACCAAACCACTGGTGGTGCCAAACCACTGGTGACCCAAAGTCACGAATAATCAAGTTGTGGGGCCAACCCACGTGTGATACCAAATCACTGGCGACGATCCCAATACATCAAATGTGGGGCCAAACCACGGTGGTGCTAAACCACTGGGACGAGTCGCTATGAGGTGCCAAACCTCTGGTGTCCCAAAGACACGAAATATCAACGATCCAGGTGTGGGGCCAACCCACGTGTGATACCAAATCACTGGCGACGATCCCAATATATCGAAAGTGGGGCCAACCCACGGTGGTACTAAGGCACTGGGACGAGTCGCTATGAGGTGCCAAACCTCTGGTGTCCCGAAGACACGAAATAATCTGTGGTACCAAACCACTGGAAGTGCCAAACCTCTGGTGTCCCAAAGACACGGATATCAAATCTTCCCCCTCCTCTCATATCACCCATAACCATGCAATTATTATGCAAATCATGCTATCATGCTCTAATATGAACATATAACAAATATATCATAGATCATGATATTAAACAACATATATCAACATCATATTGAAACGGGCTTACCCGATTCCTTTCTCATATCCATCAAAGTATCATATCCAAATCTCACAATTTTCGACTTTAAAATCATGATTAAATTACTTAAATATATATTACCAAGTTATAAAGTGTGTAAGGTACACACCTGTCACTAACGCAAGCTCTAAATCTCGAAGACCTGATCTACAACACTAGATCTCCTTGCCCTACATTCGGCCAATACTTAGATCAATACCATAGACCATTCGGCCAACAACCCACCTTAGTCTCAATAGCCTTCGGCTTAACATCCTCTTAAAGAATAAAAAAAAACAAACATAAATCCTTATCACTTGACTTACCAACTTCGTTTGCTAGAGAAATAGGATTAAGTCGTTTGCTTCCAAAGTCCCGAAGAGCCTATAAGAAATAAGTTCCTATGGTTAAAACCCTACTAACAAATGCCCAAAATTTGGCTTTTGTCCTCATGAAAAATGATAGAGAGAAAAGAAAAGGAAATTCGGCCAAGACACTTACCTATCTTCCAAAACCGATTATAGATGAACCCAAAGAAAATCTACCCTTGATGATTTTCGGTCAAGACAAAACAAAAAGAAAATAAGAAGATTCGGCTATGGTGGATAGAAGACAATCAAATGAATTCGGCTAGAGTGAAGAAAGAGAAAGGAAAAGAAAAGTGATAAATAGGAGAAGGAGGATTCGACAATAGAAGCAAGAAGAGAATGGAAAGAAGAAATTAGAATGGGAGAGGGCTGTTTTCGGTTTTGAGCAAAAGTGGAAGAAAGAAAAAGAGAAATGGGGAGAAGGAAGATTCGGCCAACCACTAAAGATGAAGAAAAAGATGAAGGGAAGAGGGTTGGTTTTAAGCTACAAAGAAAATAAAATATGAGAGAGACTCAAATGGATATTCGGCCAAATGCCTAAAAGAAAATTCGGCAAACCACTATGGTCTTTTCGGCTTTGACACAAAACAAGAAAACAATGCCAAAACAAAATTCACCTTATTGCTAAGAACATATTCGGCTATAGAGAGTGTTATTGGAGAGAAAAGAAAACAATGCTCAAATGCTTAGGTAAAATGACCAACTAGCTACCAACCTACCAAAGCCTCCAACAAAAATTGGTCAACCCCTCCCCTAGACCAAAATGCCGTCCACATACATGGACTAATGGCCATAGAAGAGTTTCCAAAATAACTCTCCAAGATTCAAGCCTTATGTCCCCTATCCTTCCTTATTCCATAAGATTCTTATCCCAAAATACAAGCTTTCCTAATCTATTATTCAACTTGCCATAAAATCTAAAGTCCAACTTACCATATGTATAGTTTGACCAACACTTAATGTAAAGGTGCATAAAAATAAAGTCTTCCAAATGCAACCCATGCTACTCGAACCTCTTCCCTCAAGCAACCCTTCATGCATCATAACCACCTTGCCACTAACTCCTCATGTGCTAGAATTTAACACTTAAATTAACTTAAGTGTCAGGATCACCTAATCCACTTCACTAAATTTTTAATACTAAAAAAATTATTCTAGCTTAGCTAATATTTCCAAGCCTTCATAAAACTATACTAAGCACATAATAAAAATCATACTCGAGCTAACAAAAGTAACAAGATGATACTCAAATTTTTCCTAAAGTCCAAGGCCCAATTGGCCTAATCCTACTAGGCCCAATTTCAGGATGTTACATTCACACAGCCTGGCACACGTCCGTGTCTATGGCCCATGTCCTTCACACGGCCATGACACGCCCTTGTCTTAGCCCGTGCTTCAAAACCTTGACATTCTGTTTCTAACGTCATCAACCTAATAAGGTCACACGGCCAAGGCACATGCTCGTGTCCTTAGACTGTGTGGCGAATTAAATTCCTAAATTAAGGTGCAGACTTCACACGGCCTGGGCACACACCTATATCCTATGGCCATGTCTTCTACACGGTTGAGACACACGGCCGTGTCTCAGTCCGTGTGGTTACTACTGGGCATTCTGTTTTACCAACTTAGGATACAAGGGGACACATGGCCTATCAACATGCCCATGGGGCTGACCATGTGTCACACACGGCCTAGATACACGCTCGTGTGTCTACCCGTGTGGACAATTATAAGGCTAACCACCAAGCCAATTTCCACCCTGAAAAGCAACAACACTTATACCATTTCATTTTAACACACAACATGACAATAAGGCACTTCTAATATCCAAAATCAAGACATCCACACCTTAATCCCACACCACATTCATCATGTACATACTTTACTCATTACTCAATTATTTGCACAAGCTTGCACTCCATGAATTTCATCATCATTGGATATATATATAAAACTTAACAAGTATTGGCCAATTCCGATGGCCATTTACAAAATGAATTGAGTGACATTAATAGCCAACACATTGGCTAACAAATATGACATATCACCAAATGACCAAGTTCCTATACATGTCATACCCAAAATAATCAAACTTTACTATACCAAAAGAATAGCTTGATAGTGTGATCCGAACTCTGACGTCCTACGATTCCTGAGCTAGCTTGGTGATTCTACAAGCAAAAGGGAAGAGAGGGAGGTAAGCATAAAGCTTACTAAGTTTGCATAAAATAAATAGCAACATGAAGGCTTATGATAACATCCATTTATCTCATTGAATAATAACACAAGTTCTCAAGCACTTTAACATAACTTACTCATGTTTACTCTTACCAATCACATATCACATATTGGATTCCTTTCTCGTATTTTACTCATGGGTACCTGTATCACTTCATCACATAACTTTAGCTCTTTTTCCATCTTGAATATAGACTTAGCTCTCCATCCCGTTGAACCACTTGGAATATCGAATGATACTCAAACTTGTCATACATGTAACAAGATGCCAATGCCATATCCCAGATATGGTCTTACATGGGATCACATCTCAATACCGATGCCATATCCTAGATATGGTCTTATACGAGATCGTATATCAATATCGATGCCTTGTCCCAGACATGGTCTTATACTGGACCTTCATTAGGTGCCGATGCCATATTTCCGATATGGTCTTATACGAGACCTTATGAATCTCATGTCTTGACAATGGTATCCTTTCTATTTCTAAAATTCAACTGGGACTTCGACTTAATAAAATTCCATCATACTTTCATCGAGACATCATTAACCAATTTCATAGAGATAAAGTACAATTCTCATGATATCAAGCACTTAAAAACATAACAACATTATGTAGCTTTATTCCACACAAACTTACCTCGGTACCAAAATATGTATAGTTGTTCGAGTTAGTCCACAACTTTGTCCTTTCCTCGGTTTCGGTCCGGACTTCGTATTTCTTGATCTAAAATGACAATTTCACTTATTTTATGATGACATTAAGTAAAATAGCTCATGAATCACACTTTGGCAAAATTATGATTTAACCCCTAAACTTTTAAAAAAATAACGATTTTGCCCCTAGGCTCGTAAAATAATTCTAATAAAACTTCCTCCTTTAACAAGCCTAGCTGAACATTTACTACTCTTATAGCAACTCACAATACCAATTATTTCACACATTTACCACCTATTTACAACCTTTACAAAAAGGTCCTTTTAGGTGTTTTCATGGAAACCCCTTTCACAAAATTGTTTATTTAACAATAAGATTCATTTTCTTCTATAAAAATTCAGAAATCAACATGAATACTCACATGGCAAAACCATAGACTATAAACTATTCTTCAAAATAGTCCCCTCGTTAGCTAGATCATGCTACAAGGCTCCCAAAAGTACAAAAATTATCAAGAAAGACCACCAAAGTCACTTACTTGCAATGAGTGTAAGTTGCTGAAAATTTCAAGCTTCCAAAACCCCTCTTTGGCTGATATTTTCGATGGAAGAAGATGAAAATGAAAGGTGATATCCTTTTTCTCTTTATTTTATTCTTTTCATCAATTAATAACCTAATTTCCACCAACTTTGACCTATTTTCAATTCTTTGTCCCCTATGGCCGGTCAAAAATTTCCAAGGGCCTAATTGCACATTAGGGACCTCCAATTTAATATTCTATAGCTATTAGGCACCTTTAGCTTGTAGAACAACACTTTCGCACTTTATGCGATTTAGTCATTTTTCGCAATTAAGCATGCAATCGCTAAAATTAATGCACAAAAATTTTCATACACTCATATAATCATGCCATAACACATAAAATAATGTTAAAACTATTTCTCCAATATCGAATTAGTGGTTCTGAAACCACTATTTTGACTAGCCCCAAAATCGGGCTGTTACAATTCTCCTCCCTTTGGGATTTTCGGCCCCAAAAATCTTACTAGTGAAAAGGTTGGGATATTGGTTTCTCAGAGCCTCCTCGGGCTCCCATGTAGCCTCTTCTACCCCATGTTTCTGCAATAGTACTTTTACAAGGGCTATACTTTTATTTCTTAACTGTTTATCTTCTCGTGCCAAAATCTTAACCGACTCTTCGTCATAAGTCATGTCCGGTTGAATTTCTACCTCTGTTGGTACAATCACATGTGAAGGATCTGATCGGTAGTGATGCAAAATAGACACGTGGAATACATCATGAATCTTTTCCAACTCAGACGGCAAAGCCAAGCGATAAGCTACCGGCCCTACCCTCTCAGTAATTTCATAAGGTTCGATAAAACGCGGACTCAATTTGCCTTTTCGGCCAAATCTGAGAACTTTCTTCCATGGTGACACTTTTAAAAATACCTCATCACCAACTTGAAACTCAATCTCTTTCCGTTTCAAATTCGTGTAGGACATTTGTCTATCAGAAGTAGCTTTTAAACAATCATGTATCACTTTCACTTTCTCTTCGGTTTCTCTGACCAGATCGACCCCGTGAATTTGATTCTCTCTGAGTTTAGTCCAATACAAGGGCGTTCGACACTTACGCTCATATAATGCCTCATAAGAAGCCATCTTCAAACTCGACTGAAAACTATTATTGTAGGAAAATTCCACTAACGGTAAATATTTTTCCCAATTACCTTGAAATTCTAAAACACAACATTGAAGCATGTCTTCAAGTATCTGTATTATCCTCTCCAACTGTCCGTCGGTTTGCTGATGGAAAGCTGTACTAAAATTCAACTTTGTGCCCAAAGCCTCTTGCAACTTTTTCCAAAACCGTGATGTAAATCTCAGATCTCTATCCGAAATAATGAATAACGGTACTCCATGTAATCTTGTAATTTCTGACACATACAAATCCGCCAACTTATCAAGAGAATAGTCAATGCGTACTTGTATAAAGTGAGCTGACTTCATAAGCCTATCAACCACAACCCATACATCATCTTTCTTTTTTGGGGACAAGGGCAAACCCGTAACAAAATCCATAGCAATACAGTCCCATTTCCAGTCGGGAACCATAATAGGCTGAAGTAAACCCGAAGGTACTTGGTGCTCAGCTTTTACTTGTTGACAAATGAAGCATCTCGATACAAACTCAGAAATATCTTTCTTCATACTCAGCCACCAATACCATTTCTTCAAATCATTATACTTCTTTGTATTGTCTGGATGAATAGATAAACATCCACTATGTGCTTCGTGTAAAATTTTCCTAATAAGTTCATCATTTCTCGATCCACAGACTCTGTCTCAAAACATCAAACATCATTCGAAATTAATCCAAAAGTCTAACTCAACATTTGACTCACATTGAACACTTTTAGCTTGAAAATCAGTGTCGCCTTTCTGAGCCTCACAAATCTCTTGAAGAAACATCGGTATACCTCCCAACTCGGGTAGAATAGAACCATCATTTGTCAGATCCACCCATGTATTCATGGCTATCAATGAAAACAAGGATTTCCTACTCAAGGCATCGGCGACCACGTTTGCCTTTCCCGGATGGTAGTCAATCACTAGATCGTAATCCTTTATCAACTCTAACCATCTTCTCTGCCTTAGATTCAATTCCTTTTGAGTGGTCATGTACTTTAGGCTCTTATGATCAATGAATATCCCACATTTTTCACCATACAAATGGTGTCTCCATATCTTCAATGCAAACACAATAGCGGCTAACTCCAAATCGTGGGTCGAGTAATTCTTCTTGTGCGGCTTTACCTGTCTAGAGGCATATGCTATCAGTTTTCCCTCTTGCATGAGTACACAACCCAATCCATTCAAGGATGCAACACTATAGACCACAAATTCTTTTCCCGGTTCAGGTTGGACTAAAATTGGAGCCTCAGTCAACAATGCCTTTTGTTTCTCAAAACTATGCTGGCATTTTTCTGTCCACTCAAACTTCACATCTTTTTGCAATAGGCTCGTCATCAGAGTAGCTATCATCGAAAAACCTTTGACAAACTGTCTGTAATAACCAGCCAGACCCAGAAAACTTCTAACCTTGAATACGTTCCTTGGCGGCTTCCAATCAACAATTGCTGAAATCTTACTCGGGTCAACCGAATTCCATTTCCCGAGAAAATGTGCCCCAAAAACCTGACTTCCTTAAGCCAAAATTCACTCTTACTAAACTTGGCATATAACTGATTATCTCGTAAAATTTGTAAAACTGTCCTGAAGTGTTCAGCATGCTCATTCTCATCACGAGAGTAAATTAGTATGTCATCAATCAAAACAACAACAAATTTATCCAAGTACGGACGGAAGATACGGTTCATCAAATCCATAAACATGGCAGGGGCATTTGTTAAACCGAAAGGCATAACTAAAAATTCATAGTGACCATACCTTGTCTGAAATGCGGTTTTCGGCACATCGGAGTCTTTAACTCTCAACTGGTAATAACCAGACCTCAAGTCTATCTTGGAAAACACAGTGACGCCCTTCAATTGGTCAAAAAAATCATCGATCCTTGGTAATGGGTACTTGTTCTTTACGGTTACCTTATTAAGTTGTCAATAATCTATGCATAACCTCATGGAACCATCTTTCTTTTTCACAAATAATATAGGAGCACCCCACGGAGAACAACTCGGTCTTGCGAAGCCTTTATCCGTTAACTCTTGTAACTGTACCTTCAATTCTTTCAACTCAGTTGAAGCCATCCTATACGGAGCAATTGAAATAGGGGCAGTACTAGGAGCTAACTCAACCCCAAATTCAATCTCTCTAGCCGGATGTAACCCGGGCAATTCTTTTGAAAATACATCTGGGTACTCACAGACTATCGGCACTGATTCAATTCTTAACTCAGTCTCTTTGGCATTTATCATAAAGACAAGGTAAGCTTCATATCCTTTTCTTACATATTTTTGGGCAGACATATGAGAAATCACTATAGGCAATATGTTCGGTTCATCTGATTCAACACGAAGAATATCCCCATTTTTACTTTTTAACTCAATAAATTTCCTTCCACAATTTACTATCACATCATGAGTAGTTAACCAATCCATACCAAGAATTACATCAAATTCATCAAATGGCAATAGCATGAGATTATCCAGAAAATAATAACCTCTAATCATCAAAGGGCAATCTTCGCATACCTTATCAACTAGCACATATTTCCCTAGAGGATTTGACACTTTTAGCTCAAATTCTATAGACTCTACAGGCATTTTCATACTAAAGACTAATTTCATGAAAAAATATGAGTAGGTAAATCCCGGGTCAATAAAGCAACAACATGAGTATCATAGAGAGAAAATGTACCTGCGATCACATCAGGAGATGACGCCTCTTCGCGAGCGCAAATAGCATAAGTCTTCGCAGGCACTCTACCTTCAGATCTTGCAGTCTGCTCTCTAGGTGTATTCTTACCACTTGTTCCGTTTCCCGTATTTCTCTGTGACCTTCCTCTAGCAGTACTTCCCGGTCTTGCACTCTGAGATTTCTCTTTCTCTCCCATCATGTGGAGGGGGTTGCGTGTTCGGGTTCGTTCGAACGAACACCGTATACCAAGCATTCATCATGTGGAGAAAGGCTTCCCTAGCCTCTTCTCCTCCTCTTTGACACACAGTTGCTGGTCTATTTTCATTTTCATTTTCAGTTGGCACCGTCCCTTGGGCGAGGGCGGCACTTTACTTTCTACATCATCCGCCACAACTCTGTCGGGATCCATTTACTATATGAAAAGAAAATTTAAATCGTCACGAGTCGTCACACTATCATTATGGCATGTATAGTTAGAACCATGCATACGCTGTGTTAGTCTAAGAATCAACTAAACTTTGCTCTGATACCACTAAATGTAACACCCCTTACCCGTATTCAACACCAGAAACGGGTACCAGGCATTACCAGACTTAACTTACTCAAATATACAACATCGGGCCAAAAATATTCATTTCAACTTAAAACTTTTCATTCGAAATCATAACGTCCCTCTTATAGGTCTACGAGACCTTAAACATACTTACGGAGTGGTTCAGGACCGAACCGAAACTTTCGAATGCTTAGAAAATTTTTGCTTAAAATAGGGCCACATGCCCCATGTGGAAAGGAACACGTCCGTGTAGGCAGGCCGTGTGGTCACAGACGCCCATGTCCCTAGTACGTGTAGATTTTATTTTTCATTTTGATCCTACAGGGGCTTTCACACAGCCTGGCACACGCCCGTGTCTATGGCACGTGTCTTTCACACGACCATGACACGCCCGTGTCTTAGCCCGTGCGTGAAAACCTTGACATTCTGTTTATGATGTCATTAACCTAATAATGTCACACGGCCAAGGCACACGCCCGTGTCCTTAGACCGTGTGGCAAATTAAATTCCTAAATTAAGGTTCAGACTTCACACGGCCTGGGCACAAACGCATATCCTATGGCCGTGTCTTCCACACGATTGAGACACACGGCTGTGTCTCAGCCTGTGTGGTTACTACTGAGCATTCTGTTTTACCAACTTAGGATACATGGGGACACATGGCCTATTAACACGCCCATGGGGCTGACCGTGTGTCACACACGGCCTAGACACACGCTCGTCTATCTACCCGTGTGGACAATTATAAGGCTAACCACCAAGCCAATTTCCACCCTGAAAAGCAACCACACTTATACCATTTCATTTTAACACACAACATGACAATAAGGCACTTCTAATATCCAAAATCAAGACATCCACACCTTAATCCCACACTACATTCATCATGTACATACTTTACTCATTACTCAATTATTTGCACAAGCTTGCACTTCATGAATTTCATCATCATTGGATATATATATATATATATATATATAAACTTAACAAGTATTGGCCAATTCAAATGGCCATTTACAAAATGAATTGAGTGACATTAATAGCCAGCACATTGGCTAACAAATATGACATATCATAAAATGACCAAGTTCCTATACATGCCATACCCAAAATAATCAAACTTTACTATACCAAACTCTGACCTCCTACAATTCCCGAGCTAGCTTGGCTATTCTACAAGGAAAAGGGGAGAGAGAGAGGTAAGCATAAAGCTTACTAAGTTTGCATAAAATAAATAGCAACATGAAGGCTTATGATAACATCCATTTATCTCATTGAATAATAACACAAGTTCTCAAGCAGTTTACATAACTTACTCATGCTTACTCTTACGAATCACATATTACATATTGGATTCCTTTCTCGTATTTTACTTATGGGTACCTGTATCACTTCATCACATAACTTTAGCTCTTTTTCCATCTTAAATATAGACTTAGCTCTTTATCCCGTTGAACCACTTGGAATATCGAATGATACTCAAACTTTTCATACATGTAACACGATACCAATGCCATATCCCAGATATGGTCTTACATGGGATCACATCTCAATACCGATGCTGTAATACCCCTAACCCGTATCCGTTGCCGGATTAGGGTTACAAAGTATTACCAGAAGAACCTAACTTTCGTATGACCAAGTAACCACATAAATCTCAATTGCAATCTTTTTATGATTTCCATCTTTGTTAATTTCACATATGAATCGTAATTCATAACTCAATCAAATTCCATTTCAAGCAAATATCACGTTTACTATCCAATTCACATGTCCATACCTAAATAGCCATGATATAAAATTTAACATCATTTAAGGTTATGATAATTCAACTCAAAACATACTCAAGTCATTAACACACTAGCTTGTAAAATAACATTTTAACCTTATCCTTTATCGACAGATTTACCATATTTAAACCACAACACAACCACCACACTTCGTGTAACATTAAAATATATCATATGTACATATACCATACCCGAATTTTCATGTCTAACATTCAAATATTTAATAAAGAGCATTACAAATTAACTTATAGCAAGGCCGAATATTAACAACATTAATACCATAATTGACTTTACCAAAATATACTCAAGCACAAAAACATAGCCATTTTCGCATGGCATATGTATACATATAATTACAAGTCTTTCAAACATGCTCCAAAAGTGTTAAAACTATACATGCCATAATAAACAAAAGTGAAATATCGACTAAAATACCAAGGTAAGTGATAGTATGATAATCTTCCAAATTGATCCCCAAGCGCAGCCAAGCTCCAAAAGAGAGAACTACAAATGCAAACAACCAAGAACAAAATAAGCTTCCGCAGCTTAGTATGATTAAGCAGTTTATACACTTAGATATATATATATATATAAGTCTATTCAGGATTTTGTATTTGACTTACTAATATTATCCATACCAAACTTTACCATCAAGTAAAATATTTCAAACCAAAACATATCCACAAAGTAAGTTTATAATAACTTCCATAAACCATTGTCTCATAATAGGTAATCTAGCACACATATTATAAGATTTCAGATTCTTCTACTTACTTTCCAAACCATTAAAAGTCTTAAGATAATAAGTATAGTACATACCTTTAATTTAACTTTCCTTTCCAGACTTAACTGTTCAAACATAACAAATAACAATATACTCATAAATACTCATATACTTAATATCACTATTAATAAAAATTACCCATCGAATCTCATACCTGCACGTTTAGTAATAATGTTTAGTAATGTATCACTCACATAGAGCCGTTACTTGTGCCTCTCGTAACGTATCGCTCACATAGAGTCGTTACTAAATACAACCTGTAACGTATCGCTCACATAGAGCCGTTACTCAATCATTTGCACTCAGGGTGCTTAATATAACTTGTTAACCATTCAAATATAAAACTTCATGTACACATCCCATCTACCTTATCTCCACACATGTGCATATCCCTATGCGAATAACATTTATGCTTAAGCAATCAAATTTTTATATTACATTCGGCTTAGGCAATATCAAATCATCCACAAACCCATATAGTCTATTTTCATTATTCAACTTCAATATTTCACCTATCTAAAAGCATCACAACATGTAAACACATATATCATGCCATATCCTTAACACCCATATATCCACACATTCGGCTAAAGCACAATAAAACCATTTGTACATTCGGTTATGCATATTTTATACACTTATTACCATTCAAAATAAAGCATATAACAAGGTATAAAATTCAAATTAATTCAATTGCTTAAATCACACCTCAAAAAGCGACGATTCAAGGTTCCCCGGCTACTCGTTTAGTTTCGCCTTTCCTCGATCTAAACCCGTTTCTTTATGATCTTGATCTAGAATGTCAAATTGAACCATTTCAATTACATTTTCAGTCAATTAAATTCAAATATACAAACCTATTCAATTTACCAATTTACCAATTGAGGTTACTCCTCAATGGCCGAATGATCACTAAATCCCTACAAGTCTCCATAAACCTTCCTTCTAACATTTTAACCCTTCCACTAATTAATTTATGCAATTAAACCCCTAATACTTAATTCAATCAATAACCACATCAAAATATAAACATTCATCTACGGCCAATTATACTATTTCACTATATATATATATATATATAACTGTAACACCCCTAACCCATATCCGTCGTCGAAAATGGTTACGAAGTATTACCAGGCGAAACATAACTTTCGAATATATAATCATATGCATAATTTTATTGAAACTCTTAAAACAGATAATTATTAATAAACTAACATAATTTGAAAACACACAACAAGGCATCCAAATTTACTATTCAAATGGTCAAAACCCAAATACAATTGCCGAATATAAACAAGTTAAATTCATATGCTTTAAAATACATATAGGAATTATACTTTTTCCAAATCACAAGACCATATTAAGTCATTTTATATTCCGCTATTCAATAAAAGTACACTATGAATGAAATTTTATACCTATCATTATAAAATCAAAGTATTAGCCATATATGCACAATGTAACATCCTGAAATTGGGCCTAGAAGAATTGGGCCCGATGGGCCTTGAGCGTAGTAGCGTTTAAATTTTTGGAGAACAAGAGATCGGCTTAAATGCAAGTTGGACCTATTAGATAAGTGATTTTTGAAGGTTAGAGGGCTTCTATGAAGTCCCGGGATCGAACTTTGGCTTTGGGGAAATTTTGGTTTTAGGTGAAAAAAACCCTGGAAGTTGGCAGGTAGGCCTTAAGAATAAAATATGGAGGAAAATGACACAAGTGGAGTGTGTGGTGTAGTGGCAAAGTGACGCCACATAAGAGACAAGGGGGTTGACGCCACAAGGGAGGAAGGAGGTCCAAGGTTCAAGTCTTGACTTTTGCATTTTGGTTTTCTTTTAACTTGGATCTTAGAATTTGGCCCATAGTTTATATTTAGTTGCGCATGGTTTAAGACACAAGAGGAGCTTGTGGCCAAGTGGTTAGCGACGTGGATTATGCTACAAGGGAGCCTGGGTTCGAATCTCATGGAAAGCAAGGGAGTATTTATTTTGCGGATTGGACGGCAAGAGTTTCAGTTGAATTTAAACTCTACTGATGAAGGGATCCCACATCGAAAAGATACAAATAAGGAAGGTGAAGAGCTAGCTATATAAAGAGCATTCTAGGAGGAGAGTTAATATACCTTGGTGGGCGTTTAACACCAGATTCCTATCAGGTGTGTAACTCTCTCTACTCTAGCTGTAGAGCGGCAAATGCCGAAATGCCGGTTACACGGCAGTAGTAGCCACACGAGCGTGCGAGCGCACGTGTGGGGCTTCAACGCGATAGTTGAGGCCATCAGTATTATTCTTGTGGGTTGAGGCAGCTTAGGCCGCGATGGGCCGAAGTGGGCCCAATGGGCTCGTGGGCCCAATTGAATAAATTGTATGATGATGTAGTATATAGTGAACTAGACTAGGTGGAACTTATATATGTGGCTAGATTTATGTTAGGTAGGCCACACGAGCGTGTGGGCCTGAATGGGCCGAAACTGGGCTTTAGGCCCAATAGTCCGGTAATGACTAGAAATGGTAGTTGAGTCGCTCGGGGCGACATTGGGCCTTCAGAAAGGCCATTCCAGGTACGAAATTACTGAAATACCCTTAGTGGGTAAATTACCAAAATACCCCTATAAGGTAAAATTACTGTTATACCCTTAGAGGTTGATTAGCTTGATTATGTCGTATTTGTTATTCTAATTATAATGGTAATTCGTTTCATACGTTATCTTTGATATATGATTTGCATACATGTAATACTGCATACACAAATTATTATGTCATATTGCATGGGTATGATGAGAGGAGGGGGAAGATATGATTATTAGACTGTCACCAGTGGTTTGGTACCACACGGTGGGTTGGCCCCACTTCTCGTTATTTTGTGACTAAGTCTCAGTGGTTTGGTACCACATATGTTATTTGTGACTTTGGGTCACCAGTGGTTTGGCACCACCAGTGGTTTGGTACCACATGTATTTATCTTTGTGACTCGTCCCAGTAGCTTAGAACCACAGTGGGTTGGCCCCACATTATATAAAAAGGGATCGTCACCAGTGATTTGGTACCACAAAGTGGGTTGGCCCCACATATGATTATTTGTGACTTTGGGTCACCAGTGGTTTGGCACCACCAGTGGTTTGGTACCACATATGTTTATTTCTGGCTTTGGGTCACCAGTGGTTTGGCACCACCAGTGTTTGGTACCACACGGGGTAAAATTGGGAGTTCTGGATGGTTAGGTTTTGGGTTGCATAACATACATACTTGCTTATGAAACTGTGTAAGGGCTTAGCACCAGTTGAATGGGGATTTACACACTGAGTCTCGATGACTCACCCCTTAGTTAATTTTGCAGGTAATCGTTAGATCGCGGATTTGGAAGTCGAGGCAGACTTGTGGAGGCCATACAATGTTTTTCTCGTAAACTCGTTCTCTTAGTTAAACTTATTTGTAACTGGGATTTTGTTATGTAATAGGGCCACTTTAACTGTATTTTTTGTAACACCCCAAACCCGGCCCAAACACCACGGCCGAATTTAGAATGCTACTGAGGAAAAAGTTTAAAAGAATTTGACATAAGGGTGAAAACATAAAAATTTGCTGTCACTTGTAAAACATTGTATATTTGAAATTCTAAATAAAATTAGGTTGTTACAAAATATCTGGATTGAAAACATCAATGTAAATTTTTAAGATGTAAATTGTTTTAAAAATAAAAACATTCCCAAATATTAACTCGATTGTCAATCCATCTTAAACAAAATAAAAATCCCCAAATACTTTAAGTGGCCCTTATTACATCAAATAACGATTCAAAAGTACTGGAAATATAAAGTGCAAGAAATAAATAAAAACATCTTATGCATGGCCACCTCGTATCCGCTCCAGCCCGGTCCAAGCCTCACGAATCACCTGCATTGTTTGGTAAAAATTGGGTGAGTCAAACCGACTCAGTGTGCAATTAATCCACGGATTTCCACATATGGGCCTAGCCCAAAACCACACCAATCCACATATCAGGTAATAATGCAAAATGCACCCAACCCAGCCTAGGGTCCATCCTCTACACACCCCCGTATCCAGCCACCACACACCAGGGGATTACTAAATCGACCCTCCAACCTCTACACACCAATTCGGTAATTAATGCCATACACCAAGTGGTCTAGCCACTGGTCCACGTGAACTAAATCACAGTATAATCCACAACGCGACCTCAGTCAACGTCAATCCACGATGTAGCTCGTAGCTAACATCAAACCACGATGAGGCACATAGCCAATCATCAACCACGATATGGCACAAAGCCGATACCAACCACGATGAGGCACAGAGCCAATCATCAATCCACGTGAGGCTCGTAGCCATCAGTAAACCACGTACATAAATGTTCACCCTGCCCTTCTTTCATATATACAAATCCCTCCCCATGCTTATGCAACATACGATAGAGATATGATAAGATAATGCATGAACATGTTAATCAGGCATAGAACACATATACAATAATAACCACAACTTTGTCAGCATTTAACACTGACCTGATTATCGACATACCCCCTAAGGGTAACCGTCTCATTATTTCCACTGCATTAATCATCATGCTTATAACACATACTATTATTTAACATAACCGGGAAACTGCGAATTAATCACACACCTGATAACCTGTAGTGTTACGCTCTCAATACCGACGCTGTCACTAATCGAAACTACCGCTATCTGCCTATACTCCTGACCTGATGCTGGCCCACACCCCGGTGGCCAATCCCGTACTGCAGAGACTGATCACTTCTTAAACTTAGGAGTAGGGACTACCCCTTTCTCCCCTTGACTGGTACCCGCATCCATTGAAAGTCACTTAATCAGAATAACTGGTTAATCATCAATGTTATAGTCTAAACAAACTAAAACCAAACTTACAGAGTATTCTTACCAAAATGATCTTGAATCCCGAGACTCTCCTTATTTCTGTCGAACTGCTCCTAAAAGCCATAGTCAGAATCGGTCATCACTTAAAACACTCATAATATGGCCTTTGGCCGAATGTCATAACCCACTTACCTTGCTCGTCTAAATCCTGGAAACCACCACTTGTCTATGGGATTGTTGAAATCCCTATATGCTATATGTTAGATTCGGCTTCAACACAAGAATACATAAGGAAAAAGCCCCTTGGCCGAAACTAGCCCTTACCTTGAGTAGTCGAACCTAAGAGATCCCTTTAATGCTCCTTCACATTGGCTACAAACAAAAGATAGACAAGATTATGGCCTTATGAACATTCGGCCATCCTTAGAAATCAAGGCTTAACCATTGATTTCGGCACACCACATGAAAAAGAGATCAAATCGATTGTTAGAGAAGGAATTTCTTACCACCAACCCACGTTTGAAGAGATCAAGAGAGAGTAGTCGACAACCCCTCCCTTAGAGAATTAGCTTTTGAGAATGATAGAAAAAGAATGGTTTCGGGAAAAGGTTATAACACGAATTGAAAGAAGGAGAAGAGAACTATCAGCCACTTTCGGCTTTTGAAAGAACCGTGAGAGAAAAGAAGAGGAGAAGAGGTTGAGCAATTCGGCAATGGTGGCAAAGGAGGATTCGACTTCAAATGAAAAGAAGAAAAAGAAAGAATTCCTATGACTAACAATTTCGGCAAAAAGATGGATACTTACACTAATTAAAATTCGGCACTACCTCCTACAACACCCCAAAGCCGCATATACACATCCCCTAGAGTCCTATATTCGGCCACCACCCTTTTCTCCTCTCATATCCCTTATTTCTCTCCTATTTTCTCTCCATACTACTCATTCAAAATAAATTGAATGAGTCAACCCTTATCACTCCTCCTTAGCCGAATTTGAAAAGAATAAGACCAAGTCTCATCCTCATCCACTCAAAGTCCAAGTGCCGTCCAACTGCCCCTCCTCCTTGACACAAAAAGAAACCCCATAATGCTTCCTTTGCAACTCGAACCTCCTTCCTCCTGAAGCCCCTTTTGACGCAACCTTCCCCCTTGCACCCTTGCGTCTCCATGCCACTTTACCACATGGTTTCTTGTGTCCTAAACTCCACCATTTATTCCTTTAAGGCCTAACTCCCGTGGCTCCCCTTTCTATGCTTGAAGTCTAATATTTTTCTAAGGCATTCTCCTGCATTCTAAAGTTCTCGAAATCCTTAACACACATCCAAACACACACAAAGCCCACTATCACTTGAATTATGAATTCAACGCATAACCCCTTAATCCCGGATGTTACATTTTTGGTAATTTATTTGGTTTAGCTTTTAATATGATTACTGCCTATTGTTATCAAATGTTCAATACGGGAATTTCCTAAACCCTTAATAACCATTTTCCAAAATGTTAACAAAAGGATAACAAGCGAATAAATATTTAAACTCGAAGATTTTAACAAACGCGCAGTTTTTAAACAACCCTTTTATGTGACATGCCAGATCCGGTCGTAACGTCTAGGCCGGGTTTGGGGTGTTACACACAAAATCCCATTTCTCAATAAAACCAAATACAAGACATATTCGAATCAATAAATTCATAAGTAAAATATCAAAGATAACCATACTTATATATACCAAAACCAAATCAACCAAAACCACAACCAAACATAATCATCAAGCCAAAATATAAATTCCAAGATTAACAAGATGGACAAGCCATTTTCGCATGGCTTATACATATATATATATATACAACTTCAACCATATTTGAAAAGTAGTATAGCCTATACATGCCATAAATTTCTAATTCAAATTTTAAAAGTACTGAAAGCAGTCGATAGTGTGATAAACTTCGCTGACGATCCCCTAGCCTGCAACTAGTCTCCAAAATCTATAAATAGAAGTAAAAATACACACACAGAGTAAGCTATCATAGCTTAGTAAGTCATAAGCAAATATTAACTCAATAACAATAATAATTTAGTAATACATAACCAAACCATACTTGTAAATTCAAATATCCACATATAACTAAACATGAATTAAGTTTTGTCCAAACACGCATCCGTTCTTTATCCAAAATCATCTTTCGTACTCAATATCAATAGAAATTTCATTTGACCGAATACATACTATCATAATACATATATACAATTCACATTTCCTTAGTCATAATTCCACATTCAATCACCATATAGACAAATGCACATATAAATTTTGGCATGAGTATGAAATTCACATTTCTATATCATACATATATTTATATCATTAAACCGAATATGACCAATCATATACTTAAACTTATGGTTTCATTCACTTCATTCACAGCTTAATTTTTAATTCAAATATTATCTCAATGGCATTGATAATTTATTAAGGTATAACCAAGCCATACTTATGAAATTTAATTACCAAACATTTATCTACACATAAATTATAACATTTCCAAACACACATTGATTCATTAACATGTTTAATATCCCATAGACCTTATTTTGCCGAATATATATATATTTCCCTATAACACGTTCAATGTTCACATTTCAAATACCTAATAATCGAATGCACATAAATCCTTTAATATCGATATGAATTTCACATTTCAATTCATGTAACATTAGGCCGAATATAAGCTCAAAAATCAAACATTAATATCACATATTTATGCATTAATCCACATATAGATTTTCATATACACATTCACTACCATTAACGTCATTTATAAATTGTATCACATATCAAATAATCAACTTACCTTATTTCTGAAAAGGTAATAAATTGTCACATACCTGTTCACTTTAACTCATTTAACACATTTGATTACTTTTACCGTTACTCACGTAAAATTTGCTAGGCATAAGGCATAATATATTACACCGGCACAGAGCCTGCTAGGTAATAAGCCTGATATAATTCACCAACATAAAGCCTGCTAGGCATAAAGCCTGATATTATACACCGGTACAAAGCCTGCTAGGCATAAAGCCCAATATTATACACCGGCACAAAGCCTGCTAGGCATAAAGCCCGATATTATACACCGGTACAAAGCCTGCTAGGCATAAAAACCAATATTATACACCGGCACAAAGCCTGCTAGGCAATAAAGCCCGATATTATACACCGGCACAAAGCCTGCTAGGCATAAAACCCAATATTATACACCGACACAAAGCCTGCTAGGCAATAAAGCCTGATATTATACACCGGCACAAAGCCTGCTAGGCATAAAACCCAATATTATACACTGGCACAAAGCCTGCTAGGCAATAAAGCCCGATATTATACACCGGCACAAAGCCTACTAGGCATAAAGCCTAATATCACTGATACAAAGTCATCTTACACATAATTCATATATCGAAAATCTTAACTAATCCTTAGGGTTCATACGAACCTTTCCAAACATCCTATCTCAATTGAATCGAACTTGTTCTCAAATCTCATAAACATTTATACATTTGGCTAAGTCAAATAAAAATTCATATAATTATTTCTACATGTATACTTCACATTTTATAAAATTTAGTATGTCTTTTTGCTTATAAACTTACCTCGGACAACGGTAATCGGAATAGGACAATTAATCGACGATTTTAGTTTTCCTCCGATCCAAATCCAATTTCTTTGGTTCTTGATCTGAATGTATTCAAAATAAAATAATTCAATATAATTTCATTCAATTTAGTCTAAGAACACATAAATAGGCAAATTACCATTTTACCCCTGACATTTACACTTTTTACAGTTTAGTCCCTATTGCACAAAACATAAAATACACAAAATTTCAGCATACCTATGTTGAGCCGAATTTTACCCACTCTCAAACAAATCCACATATTTCATTTATTTCACATTTTAGTCCTTCACATTATTATTTTTTTAATTTAGTCCTAATTACTCAAAATCATCAAAAACTTCAATACAAAACATGTTAATCTAAAACATATCTTTCATATTTCATCCTCAAACAACAAAAATCACAAACTTTCAACAATGGCATCGATACATGGAATACATTGTGAATCTTTTCTAATTCAGGTGGCAACAGCAGTCTATAAGCAATCGACCCAATACACTCTATAATCTCATACAATTCGATATACCTCAGACTCAACTTGCCTTTACAACCAAAATCTGAGTATTTTCTTCCACGTGAGACTTTTAAAAACACTTTATTTTCAATCTGAAACTCTATATCTTTTCATTTCAAGTCTGCATACGATTTCTGACAATTCAATGTTGTTTTCAGACTATCTCGAATCACTTACACATCACAC
Source organism: Gossypium australe (assembly GCA_005393395.2). Lineage (NCBI taxonomy): Eukaryota > Viridiplantae > Streptophyta > Magnoliopsida > Malvales > Malvaceae > Gossypium > Gossypium australe. The sequence goes on from CM016615.1 coordinate 88,368,414, forward strand.
ATAGCTTCGAATTTCAAATCTCTTTAATCTCACAACTAAAATTCTGATCTAACTTCCACTGTACATCATCCCTAGCTGAAACTGCTTATAACTGTATTAATTTGTTTCCATTTTCTACTCACATTCTCTGACGATTTTAATCCTGTGAATCATTTTCTCACAAAACTCGATCCTGAAGTAACGGAGTTCGATAACTGCTTATAATAGCAACAGTCTTTCTTAGTTACTTTGCAATTCTAAAACATAGTGACAAATAAATATTTTGAGAATTTGGTTTGCGTTTCCTGATCTCAATGCAATTTCATACTCACATATTACTATAATCTCTCTTAGAATTACCATATAAATTTCAGATCTCAATCCAAAACAATGATAACTGACACCATAGACAGATTTACCAACTCAGAAATGAATAACTTAACTATTTTATCAAAAGAGAAAATATATACTTACAGAGAGATTTCTTCAGACAATTAACCATATTCCATATAATTCCATCTTTTTCAATGATAAAGATAATCCCAATACAAAATTCATCAATCCACCATTTCTATAATCAACAAATATTTCCCATAACTCTTTTTATGCAGCTTTAACTGTTTAGAATCATAAGATATCTTTGCACATTCTTGTATTAGAATACATTTCGAACTGTTCATTAACATAAGGACGAAAATCGTAATCTCTTTATTGAACTCAAGCTGAACCAGAACTGATATTTCGGTCGAAATTATCTTCGTGCAAAAGAAAACTTCAATAATCAACTAACTTAAATTTATCAACACATTTCCCAGATAGAATCATTCTGATGGATATAATTCGGTATCAAGTCTTCAAGAATACGAGTTTTTCTTCTAGACTATCCCTCAATTCACACATGTACATTCAAAGTTTATTTCCAGTCAAGTGGATAGATTCAGACACATATAACCCAATTATCTTTTCAATCAAATAATTCAAATCAAACTAAACCACTGAATCAGTCTTTTTGATGAAATCTTTTCTTCTCGTTAAAAAGGATAACCCAGACATATTGTTTCACAGATTTGATATTATTCTGCTATCATTTTCAATTTTATCAATATCGGACCTTCACGAGAACTAGAAAGGAGTTTATAATGAAGTTATCTCGTATATTAATAATCAAAACTCTGAATTATACTAAAATCACCTTAACCAAATAGAAATCATTAGGCCTTAATCAGAACGATATCTCAACCCTATAAATAGATATTATCCCGACTGTTAATGAAGCACTTGAACACAGAGAAGTATCAAATATGATTTAAATAGCAACCATTGCAGAAACATAACTTTTATAACTTTGAGGACGATACCACTGTACTCTCACATTTCAAGCCAGAAATTAAGATCATAATAGAAATAGTCATCTTTGTCAAATAGAGATCTTTTGTAGATAATCACATGGAATCATAAGAAAATCGGAGTAGCAAAATTTCAGTATATGGAGTCACACGGGATATCTAAAAATGACAACCCTTATATAATGATATAAAATTTTGAGAATATCCTAGAAAATGTCAAGAAAGAACGATGTCATCCTTAAATACTGAAATCCACAGTAACAGAAACATTATATTCTTCATATATATTTTCAACAGAACAAAAACCAATAGAAACAGAATATTACTCTCATACAGATTTTATCATATACTTCCATATCCACTCAATGAAACAAATTATCAGAGAAAGACATAACAATGTCGAACATAATCCAAACAGATTTCAGTGCTTTCGTCTATTATTGTGTTTAGCTAATGTTCTTATACGATAAGAATTTCATCTTAACATAATCAACTACATATACCTCTGAAGTAAATGAACACATTGCATACTCAAAAGTGATCGTCGTAATTAACTTAACTACAACCACTGTACTCAACCATCAATACAATTCAAACATTAATCTTCTATTTAATTCTATTATTAGAAATTTTCACATTATCCCATCATTAATAGAAATCAATTTAGAAAAGCTTCCAGTTAATACTTCCTTTAGATAACATACCTGAATAAGTCATTTAATCGGAGTTAACTTCTTCTTTAACAGTAACTTTGCATAATCTGAATAGTCTTCAGAACTGTCCAATATCTCTTTTAGTACTGTCTTCATTTGCTGATTCATTCTCCTTTCTGACCACATTACTAATCTTTCAAACACGGATTTCTATAACTCCACACCCGTGAGCTTATTCATTCCAACCCTTATAATAAAATTGTAACATTTTACTGATAAGGGGGTGAGGGTAGTAAAGCCTCAAATTTAACTCTCACATAAAAGCAAATAATATGTAACACCCCAAACCCGGCCCAAACATTACGACTGAATTTGGTTTGTTACAGAGGAAAACATTTTTGAAAAATCCCTTTAGCCAATTCAATTTAAGGTAAAAGATATTGTCTTGTTTTAAAACAGTTGAGGTGTATAAAGAAAACAATACTTAGTTTAGTTGTAAAAAAAAATCTATTAAGTCAGATTGTTACCGATTTCAGATGTACCCGATGGCACAGAAAACATTTACGCCCGAATTTAAGAAAACTTGTGGATTCATTTTAAAGTCATTAAGTGGTTTAAAACAAATTATCCAAACATGTAAAATAGTAAAAATAATCTTAGGAGGCCTTATTACAACTTGAACAAATAGAACCAAAATAAAGTAAAAACAATTCAAAGTTCATTTAATCCATATTTTCACTGCATGGCCACCTCGAGTCCATCCGGCTCCTCATCCGCAGTCTACGAGTCACCTGAAAATGTTAAAGGAAAAGGTGAGTCACCAAGACTCAATGCGTAACCCTTTTTCCCGGTTTAATGTAATAGCATACACGCAAATCATAACCAAGTTTAACATGCACCCAACCTAGCCATCCAAACACCTTTCTCTACCCCGTGTGGTACCAAACCACTGGTGGTGCCAAACCACTGGTGACCCAAAGTCACGATATCCATCAATATTGTAGTGCCAAACCACTGGTGGTGCCAAACCACTGGTGACTTGAAGTCACAAATCATAAGTTGTGGGGCCAACCCACGCGTGATACCAAATCACTGGGGTCAATCCCATAATATCATCTGTGGGGCCAACCCGCTGTGGTGCTAAGCCACGGGGACAAGACGCTATGAGGTGCCAAACCTCTGGTGACCGAAGTCACGAAATGTGGTACCAAACCACTGGTGTCCGTCGACACGAATATCACTTCCCCCTCCTCTCATTCAACCCACATCAATCAATGATATGCATTTAATAGAAAACATGCCAACATGCTTGTTTAGCAACATACATAGGATTTATCATCAGCCATATATTATATGCCACATATACCAAATATGTCATGCTTCCATAAGCATCAGATAGTAAACTCATTTTGTCAAGGACTTACCTGAAGCCTTGCTTATACCTTTATGGTATAAAATCCGAAGCTACACAAATCTGATTTAGCATACACAAAATACTTAACACATTAATTAGTTATAAAGTGTGTATGTACACACCTGTTACCAACGACAGCCCTAAATCCCGAAGAGACAAATCGGCCACACAAGATTCCCTTGCCCTATATTCGGCCAAACATAAGGTTAGTGATATGGGCTATTCGGCCAAACTAAAATATACCCAAAGGGTTACACATGAACCCGAAACCTTACCTACACGTCCTTTGAATACTAGCCAACACACACCAAGTGTTTCTGCTTCCCTATAATCGGCAATCACATACCCATATTAATGGCCTTCAGCTTTCGAACACTAAATAAATAATTTACTAAAATAGATCCTTACCCCCACTTACCAAGTTCGATTGCTAACAAATGGAGGCTTGATTGAATACTTCAAAATCCCAGAGTACCTGGATAGAATCGGTTTCAACACTGATTAGCCACCCTTACCATTCGACTTATCCCATCCATTCAAGTCGACAGAGAGACAGAAGAGAAGAAAAATAAGCATTCGGCTATAACCACTTACCTTTTCAAATCGATTGACAAAGAAAATCCGAAGAGATCTATCCCACTTAATATTCGGCCAAGGTGAGTTTAATAGGAGGAAAAGAAATTTCGGTCACCAAGATAGGGAATAGATTCGGCTAATAGAGAAAGAAAATAATGAGAAAAGGGGGATAGGAGTTTCGGTCAAAAGGTTTGAGAAGAGAAAAGAAAGGTATGAGGGGAGAGTATTTTCGGTTTAGCACAAATGGAAGAAAAGAGAGGGATAAGAGAGTAGGTGTTTCGACCAAGAATCAAAAAGAAGAAAAGAGGTAGATAGCAATAGAGTTTCGATTTTGAGAGAGAGTGAAAAAGGAAGAAAAAGAGATGAAATGCTAGCCGAATTTTGTTAAGTAACTCACTAAGAAAATTCGGCCACCCCCTCTACATAGCTCCCTTGCCGTCCACTCTTCTCTAACAAAGAGTTCAAAATTCGGCCACTTCCTTGAATCACTCTTGGCCAATAGTTTAAAATAATTCAAAAGAATTTGAATTAATCACATGCCTCCTTTTTCTCCTTGCCACTCTTTTAAAATTAATCAAATAAAATCCAATTAAATCCTCATAATATCCTTATTATCCTAAAGTTTAAAATTGAGCAATTCTCTCTCTCTTTTGCCGTCCAAAATAAAGAGCAAAAAGGGAGATTCCGCGACTCGAACATAGGCTCCCCTTGCTCCTCTTGTGGCGTCAATTCCAGCTCCTAAGTGGCCTCCCTCTTGCCACTTTACCAAGGCCTTACTAGCGTCAAATAATCCCTCATTTAAACTTGTAACCCCTACCTACTGAGGCTCCCTGTCTTTAAAGCTTACAAATAAATTTTTCTACCATTCCGAGCCTACTCAAGATCCATAATTAAGTCCTGTTACACCACAAATAAAATCACAGCAATCCAATCACAACCAAAAATAATTTAATCACAAATAACCCCTATTTTAGGATGTTACAGTTCTACCCCCTTAAAATAATTTCGGCCTCAAAATTACCTGATCAAAAGAGGTGGGGGTATTGCTGCCGCATCACATCCTCGGGTTCCCACGTCGCTTCCTCTGAACCATGGTTTCGCCATAGTACTTTCACCAAAGGTACTGACTTCCTGCGAAGAACTTTGATATCTCGATCCAAGATCTGGACTGGCTCCTCCTCGAAAGATAAGTCTGAGTTAATCTCAATCTCTGCCACTGGCACAACGTGTGATGGATCTGACCGATATCGCCTAAGCATCGACACACGGAAGACATCATGAATTTGCCTTAACTCTGCCGGCAACTCAAGCTGATAAGCTACCGGTCCCACTCGCTTCAACACTGTATATGGCCCAATGAACCTAGGGCTTAGCATCCCTTTTCGCCCAAACCGCAACACCTTCTTCCAAGGCGACACCTTCAGAAAAACCTTATCTCCTACCTCATATTCCATTTCCTTGCGCTTGAGATCGGCATAAGACTTTTGCCTATCTGATGCCTCCTTGAGACGAGCCCGAAGCATCTTAACTTTATCTTCAGTTTCTGCTACCAACTCCGGACCCAAGACATGTCGTTCACTTAATTTCGTCCAACACATAGGGGTACGGCACTTCCGTCCATACAGTGCCTCGAATGGTGCCATCTAAATGCTCGCTTGATAACTATTGTTATAAGCGAACTTTGCCAACGGTAGATACTCTTCCCAACTACCACTGAAGTCCAAAATATAGCCCCTCAGCATATCTTCTAAGATCTGAATCACTCTTTCTGATTGTCCGTCAGTTTACGGGTGAAAAGCTGTGCTGAAGTCCAATCTCGTTCCCAAAGCCTGATGCAAAGCTCTCAAAAACCTTGACGTAAACCTCAGATCTCTATCTGAGATAATCGATACTGGCACACCATGCAATCTTACTATCTCGGCCACATATACCTTTGCTAGCTTCTAAAGCGAATAATCTACCCTTACTGGTATGAAATGCGCTGACTTGGTTAGTCGATCCACAATTACCCAAACCGAGTTCTTTTTACTAGGCGTGAGGGGTAGTCCGTTGACAAAATCCATTGTGATCCTCTCCCATTTCTACTGAGGGATCTTCACTGGTTGAAGTAGACCCGATGGCAACTGGTGTTCAGCCTTAACCTGCTGACATGTTAGACACTTCCCCACAAATTCAGTCACCTCGCGCTTCAACCCAGGCCACCAGAACTGTTTCCGCAAATCTCCACACATCTTGCTACCTCTCGGATGCATAGCGTATGGGCTGCTATGTGCATCCTGAAGAATTCTCTGCCTCAATTCCACATCTTTCGGCATACAAGCTCACCCTTGAAAACATAATACTCCATCATCGGTTAAACTATACCCTTCTAAACCACTATCTTGAACTTGCAATCTCTGTGCATTCAAACTTTCATCTACTAACTATTTTTCCTTAATCTCCTCGATCCAAGTCGGCTTAACTTGCAGTTCCGCCAAAATACTTCCATCGTCATATAGACTCAAATGGGCAAACATCGCCCTTAAGTCCGCTAAGACCTTCCGACTTAACGCGTCAGCCACCACGTTAGCTTTGCCCGGATGGTACTCAATTGAACAGTCGTAGTCCTTCAACAGCTCAATCCACCGTCGCTGCCTCAAGTTCAAATCCTTCTGAGTTAAAAGATACCTCAGACTTTTGTGATCCGTGCAGACTATCGACTTCTCCCCATACAAGTAATGCCTCCATATTTTCAAAGCGAAGACCATTGCCGCTAACTCCAAGTCGTGAGTTGGATAGTTAACCTCATGCGGTCTTAACTGACGGGATGCATAGGCCACTCCCTTCCCTTCCTGCATTAACACACATCCCAAACCAGTATGGGACGCATCACAGTAAACCGTAAATAACTTCCCTGCCTCAGGCTGTACCAGAACCGGAGCTTCTGTCAGAATCTTCCTTAGCTTGTCAAAACTTTCTTGCTGTTTTTCCGACCAAACGAATGGAACTCCTTTTCTTAATAACTTGGTCAACGGCGCCGCGATTAAAGAGAATCCTTCCACAAACTTCGATAGTACCCTGCCAGACCCAGAAAACTCTGAACTTCTGCCACCGTCCTAGGTGGTTTCCAACCCAACACCGCTTCAACCTTGCGAGGGTCCACTCTAATCCCTTCAGCTGATACTACGTGACCTAAGAAAGCCACCTCACTAAGCCAAAATTCGCACTTACTGAATTTGGCGAATAACCGCTTTTCCCTCAAGACTTGTAAAACTATCCGCAAATGCATATCATGCTCTTCCTCCGTCTTTGAGTAAACCAATATGTCGTCTATAAACACTACGACAAATTGATCCAAATACTGCTGAAACACCCTATTCATTAAGTCCATGAATGCTGCTGGCGCATTGGTCAACCCAAATGGCATCACCAAAAACTCGTAATGCCCATACCGAGTACGTAATGTCGTCTTGTGAACATCAACCTCCTTCACCTTAAGTTGATGATACCCCGACCTAAGATCTATCTTCGAGAAAACTGATGCACCCTTCAGTTGGTCAAACAAGTCATCGATCCGGGGTAACGGATACTTGTTTTTTATCGTTAACTTGTTCAGTTGACGGTAGTCGATACACATCCGCATTGAACCGTCCTTCTTCTTGACAAACAGCACAGGTGCTCCCCATGGAGATATACTTGGTCGGATAAATCCTCGGTCCAAGAGCTCCTAAATCTGAGCCTTCAGCTCCACCAATTCCTTTGGTGCCATTCGGTATGGTGCTATGGACACTGGCGCTGTTCCGGGCAACAAGTCTATACCGAATTCAACTTCCCGATCCGGAGGCAAACCCGGAAGTTCCTCTGGAAACACATCAGCGAATTCCCTTACTGTTCAGACCTTCTCAACTGCTGACTCCTTAGCCTCCAAGGCACATATTCGAACCAAAAACGCCTCACAACCTTTCTTGACCATTTTCTCCGCCTTCAGAGCAGACACCACACTGGATAGGTAATCTCTTCTATTACCTATCATGACCATTTCATCACCCTCAGCCGTCTTTAGAACCATGCGCTTAGCAGCGCAATCCAACTTTGCCTGGTACTTCATCAGCCAATCCATTCCGAGAATCAAATCGAATTCTCGAAACGGAAGCTCCATCAAATCCGCTAAGAACACTACCCCTTGGAGTTCTAGGGGTACGTCTCTATATAACTTGTTTACAACTACAGAGTGACCTAAAGGGCTAATTACTGTCATCTCTTTAGAAGTAGTCTCAAAGTCTAAGTTCATAGTCTCTACCACGCTACTAGCAACGTATGAATGCGTCAAACCCACATCAATTAATGCAACATATGGAAGACCAAAAATTAGGAACGTACCGGTTATAACGTCCGGTGCGTCACCCTCCTCTCGACGTCTCGCTGCGTAGACTAAGCCAGGCTGCCTTGCCTCTGTGTTGCCTGCACCTCTGCCCGGAATTCCGCGACCTCGACTAGAACCATCACCTCCTCTACCATTACCACGACCCCTCTATGGTGGTCCTGCATTTCTAGCCTGAGCACGGTTCTGACCCTCTGGCTGATTCTTAGCTAACTTCCGAGGACAATCCCGCACACGGTGATCCAACGATTCACATTCAAAGCATCCTCTTTCACCGGTCCAACATCCTCCCCAATGTGATTTCCCACAGCGATTACACTGTGCTGGTCTCTGATTAGTAGCCATGAGCCTCCCTGTCTGATTCGGCCCACTCTGTCTAGCCCTCTTCTGTGTGTTACTACACGATCCAGACGACCCAAAGCCTCTTGTCTGCTTATTCCTATTGTAGTTTTGTCTCACGGACTCCTTGACCCCTTCGGCTACCTTAGCTTTTTCCACCAAGACAGCAAACTCACGCTCCTGCTGTGGAGCAATCAGCAACCTTAAATCATCCCTAAGTCCGTCTTCAAAGCGGACATAACGATCATGCTCAGTTGACACAATTCCCCGAGCATAGCGGCTCAGCCTCAAGAATTCTGCTTCATACTCCGATACTGACTTATTTCCTTGTACTAACCCCAGAAAAGCTTTCCTCTGTGTATCCATGTAGCCGGTGCCCACATACTTCTTCTGATAAGCAGCTTTGAAATATTCCCAAGTAAGATCATCTGCCGTCGCACCATCTCGAACCGTGAGCCACCACTGATATGACTCATCCTTTAGAAGCGACACCGCTCCTTTCAGCTTCTCCTCATGCGTCAGGTCAAGATCATCCATAATCCTTTCCGTCGATTCCAACCAGTATTCCGCCGTACTGGGTGCCACACTCGATACACCCCGGAACACCTCAGCTCCGTTAGCTCGAAGTCTTTCAGGTACCGACTTCCGAACTCCTCCACCTCCACCCATTCCAGGTACTCTTTCCAGGACCCGTAGCATCGCTTGTGACACTGCGTCATCTCCCATCTGGTCCTGCTCCTCAGCTCCAAAAGTTGGGGGTGGTGGTGGCGGTGGCACCTCATTCTCAGATCCCTGACCTGACCTAACGGGTTTTGACACGGTCATCCTGCCCCTACCGCGTCCACGACGGCCACGTCCTCTAGAGTTCATTTCTAGCTATTGAGGCTTAGTCTGACTAAGAAATTTTATGGATTAGTAACTGTTTCACTGATTATCCGCGACAAAATTTTATGGAGAAAGTTTAATAGGGATTCTTTCGATCAATCAAAGTTTTAAGTCCTCTGTCCTAGTTCACACAGAAAAGCACATCCATTCCCTAGTACCTTTCATACACATTCACCCTTCGGACATTTCTGTCCGTTTCTAACCCAGGGGTATTTTCGTCATTTTCCTACAAGGGTATTTTTGTAATAAACCGAAGAAATTTTGAAAGCTCTAGTAAAACAAGACATTTTGTAATTTCTAAAACTGAAGAGTGTTTTCGAAAAAAATTCTTAATTTGAAGGTATGGCAGAATTTTAAAAACCAGGGGTATTTTGGTAATTTCGTCCATCGGGGGTACTTTTGTAAATTTCTAAGTCAGGTATTATTTTAATATACAGGATTTTTGGATATTTTTGGAAAGTAAGAAGTTTGATTGAAATCAGGGCAATACGGAAATTTTAAAACCAAGGGCATTTTTGAAATTTTGCCACTAGGGGCATTTTGGTAGTTTTGCAAATCAAAAATATTTTGAGAGTTTTCCAAAAAAAAAAATTTGCTACTATTAAAAAGGAGTACTTTAATGATTTAAAACTAGAATTTTCATCAAAACATGACTGATCCCTTTCGGGTTTTATTTATGGGGTTTAGCCTATGACCGAGTCCTCCTGGTTAGGGTGAACCGAAGCTACGCACCAGGTAGGATTCCTGCGAAGAGGAGGTGAGTCACGAGGACTGCTTAAATACCAGGCTCTTCCGGATCTAATCCTAGACATGCTCACAGGGGTTACCACACCCTAACTCGGCGACTTAGCCACAGGTTTGTTTAATTAAGCCATTAAAGTCTTATGTGATTTGTTGGGGTAAACTAGTCCTAGGGTTTAAACACTTATCATACTATCTACGTTCCATACCTACCCTTCTACAGGTAATAATAGTTCACACACAGTAATTAAGAGTACTTACCTGGGCGGATTGGTGCCGGAGACTCGGTGCCATGCTGTTCAAAAACCCAAAAATATTTCACAAAGGCCTACCAAAACATTTTGGGCCTTGGGCCCCCACAGCCGAGCTTTGAACTGGGCTCTGATACCAATTTTGTAACACCCCAAACTCGGCCCAAACATTACGACCGAATTTGGTTTGTTACAGAGGAAAACATTTTTGAAAAATCCCTTTAGCCAATTCAATTTAAGGTAAAAGATATTGTCTTGTTTTAAAAACAGTTGAGGTGTATAAAGAAAACAATACTTAGTTTAGTTGTAAAAAAAAAATCTATTAAGTCAGATTGTTACCGATTTCAGATGTACCCGATGGCACAGAAAACATTTACGCCCGAATTTAAGAAAACTTGTGGATTCATTTTAAAGTCATTAAGTGGTTTAAAACAAATTATCCAAACATGTAAAATAGTAAAAATAATCTTAGGAGGCCTTATTACAATTTGAACAAATAGAACCAAAATAAAGTAAAAACAATTCAAAGTTCATTTAATCCATATTTTCACTGCATGGCCACCTCGAGTCCATCCGGCTCCTCATCCGCTATCTACGAGTCACCTGAAAATGTTAAAGGAAAAGGTGAGTCACCAAGACTCAATGTGTAACCCTTTTTCCCGGTTTAATGTAATAGCATACACACAAATCATAACCAAGTTTAACATGCACCCAACCTAGCCATCCAAACACCTTTCTCTACCCCGTGTGGTACCAAACCACTGGTGGTGCCAAACCACTGGTGACCCAAAGTCACGATGTCCATCAATATTGTGGTGCCAAACCACTGGTGGTGCCAAACCACTGGTGACTCGAAGTCACAAATCATAAGTTGTGGGGCCAACCCACGTGTGATACCAAATCACTGGCGTCAATCCCATAATATCATCTGTGGGGCCAACCCACTGTGGTGCTAAGCCACGGGGACAAGACGCTATGAGGTGCCAAACCTCTGGTGACCGAAGTCACGAAATGTGGTACCAGACCACTGGTGTCCGTCGACACGAATATCACTTCCCCCTCTTCTCATTCAACCCACATCAATCAATGATATGCATTTAACAGAAAACATGCCAACATGCTTGTTTAGCAACATACATAGGATTTATCATCAGCCATATATTATATGCCACATATACCAAATATGCCATGCTTCCATAAGCATCAGATAGTAAACTCATTTTGTCAAGGACTTACCTGAAGCCTTGCTTATACCTTTATGGTATAAAATCCGAAGCTACACAAATCCGATTTAGCATGCACAGAATACTTAACACATTAATTAGTTATAAAGTGTGTATGTACACACCTGTTACCAACGACAGCCCTAAATCCCGAAGAGACAAATCGGCCACACAAGATTCCCTTGCCCTATATTCGGCCAAACATAAGGTTAGTGATATGGGCTATTCGGCCAAACTAAAATATACCCAAAGGGTTACACATGAACCCGAAACCTTACCTACACGTCTTTTGAATACTAACCAACACACACCAAGTGTTTCTGCTTCCCTATAATCGGTAATCACATACCCATATTAATGGCCTTCAGCTTTCAAACACTAAATAAATAATTTACTAAAATAGATCCCTACCCCCACTTACCAAGTTCGATTGCTAACAAATGGAGGCTTGACTGAATACTTCAAAATCCTAGAGTACCTGGATAGAATTGGTTTCAACACTGATTAGCCACCCTTACCATTCGACTTATCCCATCCATTCAAGTCGACAGAGAGACAGAAGAGAAGAAAAATAAGCATTCGGCTATAACCACTTACCTTTTCAAATCGATTGACAAAGAAAATCCGAAGAGATCTATCCCACTTAATATTCGGCCAAGGTGAGTTTAATAGAAGGAAAAGAAATTTCGGTCACCAAGATAGGGAATAGATTCGGCTAATAGAGAAAGAAAATAATGAGAAAAGGGGGATAGGGGTTTCGTTCAAAAGGTTTGAGAAGAGAAAAGAAAGGTATGAGGGGAGAGTATTTTCGGTTTAGCACAAATGGAAGAAAAGAGAGGGATAAGAGAGTAGGTGATACGGCCAAGAATCAAAAAGAAGAAAAGAGGTAGATGGCAATGGAGTTTCGATTTTGAGAGAGAGTGAAAAAGGAAGAAAAAAAGATAAAATGCTAGCCGAATTTTGTTAAGTAACTCACTAAGAAAATTCGGCCACCCCCTCTACATAGCTCCCTTGCCGTCCACTCTTCTCTAACAAAGAGTTCAAAATTCGGCCACTTCCTTGAATCACTCTTGGCCAATAGTTTAAAATAATTCAAAAGAATTTGAATTAATCACATGCCTACTTTTTCTCCTTGCCACCCTTTTAAAATTAATCAAATAAAATCCAATTAAATCCTCATAATATCTTTATTATCCTAAAGTTTAAAATTGAGCAATTCTCTCTCTCTCTTGCCGTCCAAAATAAAGAGCAAAAAGGGAGATTCCGCGACTCGAACATAGGCTCCCTTTGCTCCTCTTGTGGCGTCAATTCCAGCTCCTAAGTGGCCTCCCTCTTGCCACTTTACCAAGGCCTAACTAGCGTCAAATAATCCCTCATTTAAACTTGTAACCCCTACCTACTGAGGCTCCCTATCTTTAAAGCTTACAAATAAATTTTTCTACCATTCCGAGCCTACTCAAGATCCATAATTAAGTCCTATTACACCACAAATAACATCACAGCAATCCAATCACAACCAAAAATAATTTAATCACAAATAACCCCTATTTTAGGATGTTACATAATACATGCTATCACAAATAGTCAGTTCATTACTAATTTCACATTCTCAAATCATTTAATAAACTTTTGCTTTTAATCACTTTTATTCTTAACACATTGTTCATATGCCATCTCAAATCACTATTTCACAATCAGAGCATTTCAGGTAGTAATCATAACTCAAATATCATATCTCACATGCTCATATAATTACTACATTTATCAATAACAACATGTCATAAAATTTAATTCTTACCTTTATGAGTCTCAACTCATCATCAACACATTTCCACTCAAATATTTAAGTATTTACTTCTATACTATCAGAATTAGCTCAGTTGGAAAACTTATCTATCTCATCCAAACAATCTTCGTCAGAGTCGGAGATATCACACTATCGGAGATTAAATATGGCATGTATATCTAGACTCACATACGCTATGGTAGTCCTAGAACCGACTAAACCATAGCTCTGATACCAATAATATGTAACACCCCTAACCCATATCCGTTGCCGAAAATGGTTACGAGGTATTACCAGACGAAACATAACTTTCGAATATATAATCATATGCATAATTTTATTGAAACTCTTAAAACAGATAATTATTAATAAACTAACATAATTTGAAAACACACAACAAGGCATCCAAATTTACTATTCAAATGGTAAAAACCCAAATACAATTGCCGAATATAAACAAGTTAAATTCATATGCTTTAAAATACATATAGGAATTATACTTTTTCCAAATCACAAGACCATATTAAGTCATTTTATATTCCGCTATTCAATAAAAGTACACTATGAATCAAATTTTATACCTATCATTATAAAATCAAAGTATTAGTCATATATGCACAAAATCCCATTTCTCAATAAAACCAAATACAAGACATATTCGAATCAATAAATTCATAAGTAAAATATCAAACATAACCATACTTATATATACCAAAACCAAATCAACCAAAACCACAACCAAACATAATCATCAAGCTAAAATATAAATTCCAAGATTAACAAGATGGACAAGCCATTTTCGCATGGCTTATACATATATATATATATATATATATATATATACATGTATATACAACTTCAACCATATTTGAAAAGTAGTATAGCCTATACATGCCATAAATTTCTAATTCAACTTTTAAAAGTACCGAAAGCAGTCAATAGTGTGATAAACTTCGCTGACGATCCCCGAGCCTACAACTAGTCTCCAAAATCTATAAATAGAAGTAAAAATACACACACAGAGTAAGCTATCATAGCTTAGTAAGTCATAAGCAAATACTAACTCAATAACAATAATAGTTTAATAATACATAACCAAACCATACTTGTAAATTCAAATATCCACATATAACTAAACATGAATTAAGTATTGTCCAAACACGCATCCGCTCTTTATCCAAAATCATCTTTCATACTCAATATCAATAGAAATTTCATTTGACCGAATACATACTATCATAATACATTTATACAATTCACATTTCCTTAGTCATAATTCCACATTCAATCACCATATAGACAAATGCACATATAAACTTTGGCATGAGTATGAAATTCACATTTTCATATCATACATATATTTCTATCATTAAACCAAATATGACCAATCATATACTTAAACTTATGGTTTCATTCACTTCATTCACAGCTTAATTTTTAATTCAAATATTATCTCAATGGCATTGATAGTTTATTAAGGTATAACCAAGCCGTACTTATGAAATTTAATTATCAAACATTTATCTAAACATAAATTATAACATTTCCAAACACACAGTGATTCATTAACATGTTTAATATCCCATAGACCTTATTTTGCCGAATATATATATATATATTTCCCTATAACACGTTCAATGTTCACATTTCAAATACCTACTAATCGAATGCACATAAATCCTTTAATATCGATATGAATTTCACATTTCAATTTATTTCTCATGTAACATTAGGTCGAATATAAGCTCAAAAATCAAACATTAATATCACATATTTTTGCATTAATCCACATATAGATTTTCATATACACATTCACTACCATTAACGTCATTTATAAATTGTATCACATATCAAATAATCAACTTACCTTATTTCTGAAAAGGTAATAAATTGTCACATACCTGTTCACTTTAACTCATTTAACACATTTGATTACTTTTACCGTTACTCACGTAAAATTTGCTAGGCATAAGGCGTAATATATTACACCGGCACAGAGCCTGCTAGGCAATAAGCCTGATATATTTCACCAGCATAAAGCCTGCTAGGCATAAAGCCTGCTAGGCATAAAGCCTGATATTATACACTGGCACAAAGCCTGCTAGGCACAAAGCCCAATATTATACATGTAACATCCTGAAAAGGGCCTATGCATTTTCAGTTTAATTGTACGAAATGTCAAGTCTCAAGTACTAAGAATAAATTTTTGATACTTTTGGAAACCTAGAAATGGAAATGGAAATGGAAATGAAAATGGAAATGAACATTTTGGAAACTTGAACATTTTGGAAACTTGAACATTTTTGGAAACCTGAACATTTTTGGAAATGATTCAGAAATGGAAAGTAAACATTTCTGGAAACTTGGAAATGTAAGAAAATGGCATGTTTACAGAGCCGATCGAAAATTTTAGGAAACTTAGAAATGATGCCGAAATGTCAAACTTTAAAGTTCAAAATAGGAAATAAGGACTAGAGGGCCTTAAAAGAAAAAGTTGGAGAATTTTGACACACAATGAGGCTTGGAAAAGTGGCCTGAAGATGCCACTTAGGGCCTAAGGAGATGGCGTCACATGCAGGGGAAATGGGCCTGAGTTCGAGTCACTTGAGAAGCAAATAAATAAGTTTTATTTTTGCTTCCAAAAGGCTGAGGTGGACGGCATGGGTTTCTAGAAAAGGAAGAGTTTTATTTGCATAAATATGTGAATAATAAGTGATAAATAAAGGATTTTCTTTAATTGGATTATTTGAGGAGATAATTGATGGATTAAAGGCTTTTATCTTTTAAATAAAAAAGATAATATTATCAAAAAGAGGAGTGGTGGCCAAGTAAGGGACTCCTAGGCTGATAATTTTGGCTATAAAAGGAGGGTAGGAGGGCTACTCATCAACTTTTGTTTCCTCATTCTCTCTGCCGAAATCTTCCCTAAGCAAAACTCTCTCTGCCGAATTTTCTCTTCATCTTTTCTTCTTCTCTTTTCTTCATCTGTCAAGCCAAAACCTTTTCTTTTTGATCCCTGATTAAATCTCCATAGCCGAAACTCTGAGACTCTAGGGAAGGAAGCAATCGACTAAAGGCATTAAGGATCTCTCAAGTTTCTACAACTGCCGACTATAAGGATCAAGGATCTAAGGTAAGATAAATCTATTTGATTAAAGGTTATGATGTATATGTTAGATTAAATCTAACATGGAGATTTCGACAGACATATAGGGTAAGGAATCCTCTTCAGATTTGGAATTTGTATGGTAAGTGATATTCGGCCAAGGCTTATTTTTGATATTTGGAATTATTTTTCATTATTTCAAAAGCCGGAAACTCACATGGTTACATGATTTAGTGTTAGCCGATTCCAAGGAAAAGGGATACTAGCAATTTTGGGACTTGATTTACAATCATCCAATTCGGCAACAAGGTAAGTAATACAAATCCTACTAGGATTTGGTTTTTAAGCCAAATAGGTTTGTTAATATGTTTTAATAATTGGCCGAATATAGGAGATAAAGATCCAGATCGGTAGATCGTTCTTCGGGATTTCAAGGAATCTATTAAGCCAATCAGGTGTGTACTCACGTTAATTTTTGATATATCATATGGCAATTATTTTTTTATATATGAATATGCATAAGAATGTGAATATGGCTAAGTACCACAAATGTGGTAAGAGTACCCAGGTACGTTTCCTACTTTCGATAGGATTACGAATATGTTATATTGTTAACATGTGAATAATGAGAAATTAAGTATGTTATGCATGATATAAAATTTATGGGGCATTCGGGATATATGTGAAAGGGGAAGAAGGTGTTGACTTCGGTCTCACCAACGGAATATGGTGACTACGGTCACAAAATTTGAATATGGTAACTCCGGTTACATTATCTGAATTTGGTAACTTCGGTTACATTATTTGAATATGGTGTCTAACGACACAAATTATATGGGCGATGAGCACGTCGACTGCAGCGACTGCCTTCGATGGTGTGTAGCGGATGGAGGGTTGACTTAGTAGTCCCCACGGTGTGACTAGCAGGTACGGGTGGTGTGTAGCGGATGGACCTTTAGGCTTGGGTTTGGGTTGCATCATTTATTTTATATGAATATGAACTTGATATGAACTTGTATGCCTGATTTGTTGAATGTTAATGTTGTGTACACATTGAGTCTGTTGACTCACCCCGTTGTGGGAACTATTTTCAGGTGATGAACAGTGACGGACCGGGACGGCAGACCTTAAGGTGGCCATGCATCATTTGAAGAATTTATTTTTGGACTTTATTTCTTTTTAGTACCTTTAATTTTATTATTAGGTTTTACTTGATGTAATAAGGCCATAAGGCCCAGTGGATTTTCTTTATTTCTGCTTTACTTTTAATTATTTTGTTACAAACGATTTTTGGATTAAATTTTAAGTGAAATATATTTTTTTTATAAACCTTAACAATTATTTTGTCACCTTAATAAAATAAAATTGGATTTTCAAAAAGATTAAATGGGTTCCCAATCTGAGCCCAATCCACAACAACATTTTTCTAAAAATTATGCAAATTTTCTCTAAGTAACAAAGAATTTGAAAATCGGTTTACTTAAGGAACATACCGGATCCGGTCCGGGCTCATGGGCCGGGTGTGGGGTGTTTCAATACACCGGCACAAAGCCTGCTAGGCATAAAGCTCGATATTATACACCGGCACAAAGCCTGCTAGGCATAAAACCCAATATTATACACCGGCACAAAGCCTGCTAGGCAATAAAGCCCGATATTATACACCAGCACAAAGCCTGCTAGGCATAAAACCCAATATTATACACCGACACAAAGCCTGCTAGGCAATAAAGCCCGATATTATACACTGGCACAAAGCCTGCTAGGCATAAAACCCAATATTATACACTGGCACAAAGCCTGCTAGGCAATAAAGCCTGATATTATACACCGGCACAAAGCCTGCTAAGTCAAATAAAAATTCATATAATTATTTCTACATATATACGTCACATTTTATAAAATTTAGTATGTCTTTTTGCTTATAAACTTACCTCGGACAATGGTAATCGAAATAGGACGATTAATCGACGATTTTAGTTTTCCTCCGATGCAAATCCAATTTCTTTGGTTCTTGATCTAAATGTATTCAAAATAAAATAATTCAATATAATTTCATTCAATTTAGTCTAAGAACACATAAATAGGCAAATTACCATTTTACCCCTGACATTTACACTTTTTACAATTTAGTCCCTATTGCACAAAACATAAAATACACAAAATTTCAGCACACCCATGTTGAGCCGAATTTTACCCACTCTCAAACAAATCCATATATTTCATTTATTCCACATTTTAGTCCTTCACATTATTATTTTTTTAATTTAATCCTAATTACTCAAAATCATCAAAAACTTCAATACAAAACATGTTAATCTAAAACATATCTTTCATATTTCATCCTCAAACAACAAAAATCACAAACTTTCAACAATGGCATAATTCAAAATATTCACCAAAATCAAAAATTCAAGCATGGGTCTTGTAGATAACTTAATAACGATCTCAAAAACGTAAAAATTATCAAAAACCAAAACCGAAACATACCTCAATTTGCTTGAATAAGGGCCGAACTCAAAGCTTTCTTATTTCTTATTTCTTTTCTTTTCATTTCGGTTCATAAAAAGATGAAAACATGGCTTTTAATTATGTTTGTCTTATTATAATAACTTTATAATATAATATATTATTTAACCTTTATAAATAATATAAAAACTATATATAATATAAACATAATGCCGTCCACTATATTTATTAATGGAAAAATTGCAACATAAATCCCCCATATTAAAAAGACAACAACAATTAGGCACTTTCATAATTAACCATCAAATTTTTATTTTACGCGATTAAGCCCTTTTATCAAATTAGGCACTCAAACAATAAAATTAATTCACGAAACTTTCACACATGTAAATTCAGATATAATTAACATAGAAAATAACATTAAAATATTTTTCGGACTCTGATTTGTGGTTCCGAAACTACTATTCCGATTAGGGTCAAAATCAAGTTGTTACAATAACCAAACAATTAAGAAAGAAAAACCTCATAAATGGTCATCTCAACATTCGGCCGAATGTAAAGGGCATCTTCATGCTCAAATTGAAACAACCTTCCTATCATTCATACAAGCTTAAATTTCTACTCTCCATTTCATCTAAATTTTCTATCTCCATTCATCTCATATTCATTAACACAACAAGCTATAATTATTTCCCATGGCCGAATCTCAACATGCCTAACTTCAAAAATTTCAACATGCTTTCGATAATATTCAAAGTAACCAACTCATTTACATATAGATTTTCTAATTTAAAACTCAATTACTCACCTTACCACCACATGCAAGGCCGGATGAGGGAGGATGAATTTTTTTTCTTTCCTTTGAAGGAAATTTCGGTGAAGAAGATGAAGGAAAGAAAGAGAAAATGGATTTTTCCTATGTTTATTTTATTATATCCATATAACACATATTATCATATTCATAAAATATAATATTAACATTATAAAATACTAAAAGAAACCCTCCCCCATAATCATTGCCGTCCACTTACAAGAAATGTGGAAATTTGACATGCAAGTCCTTACATTAAATGAAACAATTCAATTACCTTTCTAATTTCATGCACACTACTTTTACTACTTGTCTATTTGTTCTTTTTGTAACATCCCAAAATAGGGGTTGCGAGTTTGGAGAATAACTCGAGTGTTAGTGGGCCTCAAGTGTGATTTTAATGTGTTGTTAGAGTTCCTAAAACTCTCGGATTGAAACGGGAGTGTTTTGGAAATTTTGTAAATTTGAGGGTTAAAAGTGGAATTTGGCTGAGAAGGCCTTAAGAATAAATTTTGTAAATTTTTGGACATGAAAGTCCAGGTAGCAAAGTGGCTTCCGTGTGCCACTTAAGGGTTGGCGCCAAGCATGGTCAGTGGTTCGAGTCTCGTGTGCGGCGTAAGCATTTTAATTTTTTTTATTGAAAAAGGGCGCTGCTTTGAAGGAGGTTTTAGAATAAATTGTAGCGAGATTTGGACATAAACGCACCAGTAGCAAAGTGGTTGAGGCGCCTGCAGCCAGGGAAGCTCCATGAGGTCGGGTGTTCGAGCCCTGATGAAGGCGCGCGAGTGTTTTTATTTTTACTGGGCGTTAAGTCTCAGGGAAGCTTGAGATGTAAGGGTTAAAAGAATTTTCAACGCGTCTGTTAGCATAAACTGAACACTGGCTGAGTGGTTAAGATGCTTACAGCTAGGGTACCTTCGCGAGAACTTGCGTCCGAAACGCGCTGGAAGCGCGGGGTGAGTTTTTATTTTTGAATAAAGGGAAACTAACGGGAAAAAGGGTTTAAAAGAAAATCCGATGAGATTATTGCATGAAATTCTAAGTGGCTGAGTGGCCAAGGACTTTGCTGAAGAACCACGACTTGAAGGACTCGAGTTCGAGTTCTGGGAATCGCGCATAAGGCGCTTTATTTTGCTTTTAGCATTAAAAGCTTACGGAGCCAGCGAAAGTAAGGTTTAAAAGAATTTTGACACGTTTAATAGCACGAAATGCGCAAAGGGTCAGATGGCAGGAAGCTTGGAGAATTCTCTCCAGGTCTCGGGTTCGAGACCTGGGGGCTACACTTGGGGTTTTCATTTTGTGGCAGCGTGGGGAAGGGTGCGTGGCCCATGCACGCATGCAGCAAAGAGCTGCTACTTGTGTTTTTTTTTATTATTTTTTTAATTGTTTTGAAGTATGTAGCTTCAAACTTTTATATTATTGTTTTTATTAATTATTTTGTTGGTTATTTCAAAGCTGCAAAAGCATGGGTTTAAACCATTATATTCCATTATTTTGTTTGCTTAGAATTATGGGAAAGTTTATATATTATTATTATTATTATTATATTATGTATTGGAATGGGTAAGGTGATGGAAATTGGTATTTGAATTTAGCAAAAAGAGAGGGGCATGGCCGGCCATGACATAGCAAGCTTGGGCATTAGTCTTTTGTTTATTAAAGAATAGGTATTGGAAATGGTGTAGTATGGGTGAAGGATTAAACTTTGAAATTTTGGAAAGTTGTTGTTAAAAATTAACAAAGGAGGGAAGCATGCCGTTGGGAGCATGGGTATGTTTTGATAAATTATTTTAATTGTTGGAGGAAGGAAATTAGTGATGGGATTTGTTTTAAACAAAGCTTTCTCTCTTTTCTAAGGTGATGGGTCTTTGCTTGGGGATTGAAATTTTTGATGCATGCTTTGGAGAGTTGGCCGGCAATGTGTTGCAAAAACTTGGCCAAAATAATTGATTTTTGTTTTTGGCTTTCTTGCCTTGGTGTTTGGCCGAAAATAGTGAATCCTTTAGGGGACCCTTATTTTCGGTTTTAAGTGTAAGCAAGGGGTGCCAAATTCCCTTATTTTGTTTTCTTTCTTCCCACATTTCTTCTGCATGGCCGAAATAGAGACTTAGGGGAGATGAGTTTCGGTTTTGAGGGAGCTAGAGAACATTTCGGCTAAGCAAATGTTGCTTGCATGGCTTCCTTATGTTGTTGTTGGCAGAATCATTTAGTCACTACCCCGTATCAAAGTTTCCCCTCTCTTCCTCTTATGGTGTTTTGACCGAATATAAGACTTCCTAGGGTGGTATATTTTCGGTTTTGGAGCCGAAAGTTGGCGATAGCATTCTATTTCTTGGTCGTGGCCGAACCTAGGAGAGTGATTCAAGGAGTGCTCATATGTGCTAAGCAAAGTGGGCAATAGTAAGTGTATTCACCCTTTTTGCAATTGATTGGTTCTTTTTCTTTTGCATGCCGAAACCAAGGCTAGATTTTGGTTCTAAGAATAGCCGAACCTGCTAAAGGCTATATTAATGTATTTTTATTGTGCTAGTGTTAAGGAGCTTTTAAAAGAGCTTACTGGTTTCGGCTATTCAAGGGATTTGGTATCTACAAGAGCAAGCAAACAATTTGGGATTTGGAAAAGATAGGTAAGATGTGTAGTATTCAGCCAAGGAGTCATTTTTAAAGTATTCTCGTGTTATGCCGTTACTAACTATTGTTTAGTAGGGTTTTTGACACAACAAGAATAGGTGACGATTCCATAATTTTAGCCGAGCATGGTAAATGGACTTTCGATGACTTCGAGAGCTAATCGACAAGAACAAGTGGTGTTTCGGGATCGAAATAAGCTAGGTAAATGACTCTTGGCATTCGGCCTAAGACAATATTATTGGTATTAAGTGTAACCGATTTCGGTTATGTGTTCTAGGGACAAATTGATAGAAGTAACAGAAGCTTTCAGGATTTTAGATTTGTTAGATTCAATAGATCGGAAATCTCGCTATAATCAGGTGCGTAGTTATCGCACTGTTCTCTTGCTTGTTGTATGTGTTATTTCTTGTAAATGTATACGTTGTGCATGTTAGCCGAAATAAGGGCTAAGGTTGTGAATACCCGTGGTGGGTGATTGGATACTCAGGTATGTGATTTACGGTATTAAATTATTATTGATTATTGTATAAAATGTGATGGCATGCGATGTATATTTGTTTCGAGTAAAATGTTGCCATGGTACATATACATATGCATGGGACTTGGGATATGACTATTGGAGGAGGAGTGTACGCTATGTGCGTGGTCTAATGTTAGCCTCGTGCTACATTAGCGCTTGATGTTAGCTATGTGCTACATCAATGGAGGTGTTGGCTGAGTGCCCATCTCGGCGGTTGATAGCTGTGTGCATCACCGTGGTCTGGATTGACCTGTGGGATCCCTATGGGATCGGTGACTTGGCCACAGCCTTGAGCAGTGCGTCTGCCAAGGTAAGTTATGCGGATCTTTGTGATCGGTGGCCTGGTCACGGTGGCTTAGCCATGGCCTTGAGCAGTGAGTCTGCCAAGGTAAGATATGTGGATCACTTTGTGATCGATGGCTAGTCACGGTGGATTAGCCACGGCCTTGAGCAGGGAGTCTGCTAAGGTAGGAGTATCGGATGGACTTAGGATGGGTTGGACTTCATTTTTGCATACTCATGTGCATGGACTGTGTGGATATGGGCCAGGCCCATATGTGGGGACGTGTGTAATAGCTATGCACTGAGTCTTGGTGACTCACCCCCTTTTCCTATCTTTCTCAGGTGAGTAGATCGCGGAGACGGAGCCGGAGAGGACTCGAGGAGGCCATGCATGTTCCTCGGTTTTGAGATTTTATTTCTTACCGTTAAAGTTAATATTTATCACTTTTGGTTTGGTTTGTAATATGGCCGTTAGTTATTATTTTGGATGTTTAAGTAGTTACTTTTACCTTATTTCTATTATATTACTAACGAACTTATAAGTTGTTAAGCAAATCGGTAAAAGCAACGTTTTCAAAATAAGTGCTCGTACGCGTTTTCAAAGACGCTACCATCGGGTAGCAAATTTTACCAAGTTATCAATAACCCCGACTTTTCTAAAAATCTAAATGATCAAATAGTTTCAAAGGAAAAGAAAAAGTTTTCAACTCCATCGTGTTTATCAAACCAATCTATCTTAGTTTTAGCAAACATCGTATTACAGATTCAACATTATTTTCAGATTTCAAATGTTAACCCGAATCTTTCAAAACATTTTTACTCCGTGACATACTAGATCCGGTCTAGGCTCGTGGGCCGGGTTTGGGGTGTTACACTTTTTTTTTACTCATGCACAAGCACTTAACATGGACATCAAATAAATCAAGAAGATATTTTTCTAATTCGGATTCATGGTCCTGAAACAACCATTCCGATTAGGGTCGAATTCGGATTGTTACAACTCTCCCCCCTTAGGGATTTTCGTCCCCGAAAATCTTACCGGAAAAGAGGTTCGGATAGCGTTCTTTCATCACATCCTCCGATTCCCAAGTTGCTTCTTCGACTCCATGTTTTTGCCACAATACTTTAACTAAGGGAATTTTCTTATTTCTCAATCCTTTTATCTCACGGTTCAAGATACGAATCGGTTCTTCTTCGTAGGTCATATCAGATTGAATCTCCACTTCAGTCGGGCAAATCACATGTGATGGATCAGATCAGTACTTACGAAGCATCGAAACATGGAAGACATTATGAATCTTTTCTAACTCTGGTGGTAACTGTAGTCTATAAGAAATCGGCCCGATACGTTCAGTGATTTCATACGGTCCAATGAATCTTGGACTTAGCTTGCCTTTACGATCGAACCTGAGAACCTTCTTCCAAGGTGAAATTTTAAAAAATACCCGATCTCCGATCTGAAACTCAATGTCTTTACGTTTCAAATCGGCATAAGACTTTTGAAGGTCTGAAGCAGCTTTTAAACTATCTCGGATCACCGCCACCTTCTGTTCAGTCTCTTTAATTAAATCAACCCCGTAAATCTTGTTTTCACTGAGCTCTGTCCAGTACAATGGTGTACAACACTTACGATCGTACAAAGCTTCGTAGGGCGCCATTTTGATACTAGATTAAAAGCTATTATTGTAAGCAAATTCAACCAAAGGTAAGTATCGTTCCCACATACCTTCAAATTCGAGGATACAACATCTCAACATATCCTCAAGTATCTGAATGACTCGTTCAGATTGACCATCTGTTTGCGGATGAAAAGCTGTGCTAAAATGAAGCTTAGTACCTAAAGCATCTTGTAATTTCTTCCAAAACTGTGACATGAACCTTGGATCCCTATCAGAAACAATAGAAACAGGTACTCCGTGCAACCTCACAATCTGTGATACGTATAGCTCCGCTAGCTTATCAAGCGAAAAGTCGGTACGTACCGGAATGAAATGAGCCGATTTTGTCAATCTATCCACAATAACCCAGATTGAATCTTTCTTACTCGGTGTCGGTGGCAAACCCGATACAAAATCTATCGTGATTCGATCCCACTTCCACTTAGGTATCAAAATCAGTTGAAGTAGTCCCGACGGCACTTGATGCTCAGCTTTCACTTGTTGACATACTAAACACCTTGTCACATAGTCTGAGATGTCTCGTTTCATACCATGCCACCAGTAATGCTGTTTCAAGTCGTTATACATTTTTGTTCTGCCCGGATGTATCAAAAATTTGCTATTATGAGCTTCTTCACAAATCATTCGAATCAATTCAGAGTTCTTAGGCACACATATCCGATTCTTAAACCGTAGACACCCTTTGTCATCTATTTGAAATTCGGAATTTGCATCTGAATCACACAGGCTCCTTTTTGCTCTTAAGTCATCATCAATCCCCTGAGTTTCTCGAATTTTTTGCACAAACAATGGTTTCACCTTTAATTCAGTAATGAGTATATCATCATTGGTCATAGCTAAATTTGCATTCATCGCACGCAGAGCAAATAACGATTTCTGTCTAAGCGCATCAGCAACTATGTTGGCCTTTCCCGGGTGATAATCAATCACAAGCTCATAGTCTTTCAATAGCTCTAACCATCGTCGTTGCCTCAAATTCAGATCCTTCAGAGTCATTAAATACTTTAGACTCTTATGATCCGAATAGACATGGCATTTTTCACCAAAAAGATAGTGTCGCCATATCTTCAGAGCATATACTATAGTGGCCAATTCAAGGTCATGCATTGGATAATTTCTCTCGTGTGGTTTCAACTGTCTCGAAGCGTAAGCTATAACTTTACCCTCCTGCATCAGTACACAACCCAAGCCATTTAAAGATGCATCGCTATAAACAACAAACTCTTTACCTGATTCTGGCTGAACAAGCACCAGAGCTTCTGTTAACAAGGTTTTTAGTTGATCAAAACTTTCCTGACACCATTCTGACCACTCGAAATTAACATCTTTCTGCAGCAATTTTGTCATCAGAGCTGCTATCATAGAAAATCCTTTCACGAACCATCTATAATATCTAGCAAGTCCCAAAAAACTACGGATCTCAGAAACATTCCGCGGGGGCTTCCAATCAAGTATGGCCGAAACTTTACTCGGGTCAACCCGAATACCTGATGCCAAAATAATATGCCCCAGAATGTTAACTTCACGTAGCCAAAACTCACATTTGCTGAATTTCGTGTATAATTGTTTTTCATGCAAAATCTGCAACACTAATCTCAAATGCTCAGCATGCTCAGATTTATATCGTGAATAAATCAGTATATCATCAATGAACACAACTACAAACCGATCTAAATACGATCTGAATACCCAATTCATCAAGTCTATAAAAATAGCAGGAGCATTAGTGAGCCTAAACGGCATTACTAAGAACTCATAATGACCGTATCTTGTTCGAAAAGCAGTCTTCGGTATGTCAGATTCTCTAACTCGCAGCTGATAATATCCAGACCGCAGATCAATTTTTGAGAACACAGATGCTCCCTTAAGCTGGTCAAATAAATCGTCAATACGCGACAGTGGGTATTTGTTCTTTACAGTCACCTTATTGAGCTGTCGATAGTCAATGCACATTCTCAAGGTTCCATCTTTCTTTTTAACAAAAAGAACGGGAGCACCCCAGGGAGAGAAACTCGGTCAGGCGAAACCTCTATCTGTTAACTCTCGTAATTGAGTTTTTAATTCTTTTAATTCAGTCGGTGCCATTCTGTACGGAGCTATCGAAATTGGGGTAGTTCCCGGCACTAACTCAATCCCAAATTCTACCTCACGAACTGGTGGTAGTCCGGGTAATTCCTCCGGGAACACATCTGGATACTCATTGACAACCGGTGCCGATTTGATTTTTTTCTCAGTTACCTTCTCATCAATCACCTATGCAAGATAAGCTTCACAACCTTTCCTCAAATACTGCCGAGCCAACATCGTCGATATCACCTTAGGTAGTCCGTTTAAATCCGTAGACTCAATTCGGATTATCTCGTTATTTTGGCATCTCAAATCAATAGTCTTTCGTCTGCAATTTACTACTGAAGCATACATCGTCAGCCAATCCATACCGAGAATAATGTCAAACTTGTCGAACGGTAATAGCATCAGATCGGCCGGGAAACACATATCCCGAATCATCAAAGGACAGTTTTTACACACTTTGTCGACTAACACATATCGACCCAGGGGGTTTGAAACCCGAATCACAACATCAGTAGACTCAACAGGTAAAGTCTTACTGGATACTAATGCCTCACACATATACGAATGAGTTGAAGCGGGGTCAATCAAAGCAGTTACATTAGTATCAAAGAGAATGAAAGTACCGGTGATGACAACTGGGGAAGAGGCCTCCTCTCGGCACGGATGGCGTAAGCTCTAGCTGGTACCCGGGCATCAGATCAAACAATCGCGTCCGAGGCTCCTCTCTGTACACCACTCCTACCTCCCCCAAAACGAGATGATCTGTCTCGAGATGTAGTGCCACTCGGTCGCACACTTTGAACAGTACCCTTCCCAGCATTTTCCAGGCAATCTCGAACAAAGTGAACATGAGAGCCACACTTATAACAAGTGCGGGAAATAGATTTACCCCGACACTCTCCGAGATGTCGCCTACCACACTGCTGACATTCTGGCCTGCTCAATCTCCCATTGCCAACACTTGCAACTGACGTAGCCCGAGAACTTATTTGCGGCCTTTCTCGTATAGAAATCCAGGTGTTGGGTTTGGATCGACTACCATCATTCTTGAACTTCTTCATAGCGATATGTGAAAACTAACTTACAGATATCTTTCGAATGTCTTTAGATTCAAGTTCAACTTTCCGTTTTTCTTTTCCCAATTCTTCAGCCTTACAGGCTCGTTCGACCAGTACAACAAACTCGTTAATTCTAAGAATACCCACCAGAAGCTTTATATCTTCATTTAAACCATCTTCAAATCTCTGGCACATTGCAGCTTCTGACGAAACACACTCGCGAGCATAGCGACTAAGTCGCACAAACTTGCGCTCGTATTCAGACACAGTCATTCAGCCCTGTTTGAGTTCAAGGAATTCTTTTCGCTTAGAGTCAATAAAACGCTGGCTTATATACTTCTTACGGAATTCTGTTTGGAAGAAGTCCCAAGTATCCTTTTCTTTCGAGACAACCGATGTGAGTGTATTCCACCAATAATAGGCAGAATCCTGTAATAATGATATAGCACACTTCAAACACTCATCGGGTGTGCATGCCAGCTCGTCGAAAACACGAACAGTATTGTCGAGCCAAAATTCAGCTCGCTCCACATCATCATCATCCTCAGCTCTAAATTCTTGAGCTCCGTGTTTTCTAATACGATCAATCGGAGGCTTACTTACTTTTTCAGAATTTACGATCGGGGGTATCGCCGGTACTATAGGGGGAGTATTCTGATTTAAGGATGGTTGTACAACAGCCAGATTGGCTCGAATATATTGACCAAACCAATCATTCATCATATTAAAGAAGGCTTGTTTAGTCCTATCTTCAAGATCACTCGCAGCGGGTCGAGATTCTTCCGGCACGGCCCCTTGTGCAGGAGCAGGTGCCACACTCTCAACATCATCCGCTAAGGCTTGCTCGAGATCAAGATCCATCACTATACAGAAGAAACAAATACATTTAACTGTCAGAAGTCATCATACTATCACAATGTAAATTATGGCATGTATAGCTAAACTCACACACACCGCGTTAGTCTGAGAAACGACTAAACCTGGCTTTGATGCCAATAAAATGTAATACCCCTAACCCGTATCCGTTGCCGGATTAGGGTTACAAAGTATTACCAGAAGAACTTAACTTTCGTATGACCAAGTAACCACATAAATCTCAATCGCAATCTCTTCATGATTTCCACCTTTGTTAATTTCACATATGAATCGTAATTCATAACTCAATCAAATTCCATTTCAAGCAAATATCACGTTTACTATCCAATTCACATGTCCATACCTAAATAGCCATGATATAAAATTTAACATCATTTAAGGTTATGATAATTCAACTCAAAACATACTCAAGTCATTAACACACTAGCTTGTAAAATAACATTTGAACCTTATCCTTTCTCGACAGATTTACCACCTTTAAACCACAACACAACCACCATACTTCGTGTAACATTAAAATATATCATATGTACATATACCATACCCGAATTATCATGTCTAACATTCAAATATTTAATAAAGAGCATTACAAATTAACTTATAGCAAGGCCGAATATTAACAACATTAATACCATAATTGACTTTACCCAAATATACTCAAGCACAAAAACATAGCCATTTTCGCATGGCATATGTATACATATAATTACAAGTCTTTCAAACATGCTCCAAAAGTGTTAAAACTATACATGCCATAATAAACAAAAGTGAAATATCGACTAAAATACCAAGGTAAGTGATAGTATGATAATCTTCCAAATTGATCCCCAAGCGCAGCCAAGCTCCAAAAGAGAGAACTACAAATGCAAACAACCAAGAACAAAATAAGCTTCCGCAGCTTAGTATGATTAAGCAGTTTATACACTTAGATATATATATATATATATATATATATATAAGTCTATTCAGGATTTTGTATTTAACTTACTAATATTATCCATACCAAACTTTACCATCAAGTAAAATATTTCAAACCAAAACATATCCACAAAGTAAGTTTATAATAACTTCCATAAACCATTGTCTCATAATAGGTAATCTAGCACACATATTATAAGATTTCAGATTCTTCTACTTACTTTCCAAACCATTAAAAGTCTTAAGATAATAAGTATAGCACCTACCTTTAATTTAACTTTCCTTTCCAGACTTAACTGTTCAAATATAACAAATAACAATATACTCATAAATACTCATATACTTAATATACTAATAATAAAAATTACCCATCGAATCTCATACCTGCACGCTTAGTAATAATGTTTAGTAATGTATCGCTCACATAGAGCCGTTACCTGTGCCTCTCGTAACGTATCGCTCACATAGAGCCGTTACTAAATACAACTCGTAACGTATCTCTTACATAGAGCCGTTACTCAATCATTTGCACTCAGGGTGCTTAATATAACTTGTTAACCATTCAAATATAAAACTTCATGTACACATCCCATCTACCTTATCTCCACACATGTGCATATCCCTATGCGAATAACATTTATGCTTAAGCAATCAAATTTTTATATTACATTCGGCTTAGGCAATATCAAATCATCCACAAACCCATTAGTCTATTTTCATTATTCAACTTCAATATTTCACCTATCTAAAAGCATCACAACATGTAAACACATATATCATGCCATATCCTTAACACCTATATATCCACACATTCGGCTAAAGCACAATAAAACCATTTTTACATTCGGTTATGCATATTTTATACACTTATTACCATTCAAAATAAAGCATATAATAAGGTATAAAATTCAACTTAATTCAATTGCTTAAATCATACCTCAAAAAGCGATGATTCAAGGTTTCCCAGCTACTCGTTTAGTTTCGCCTTTCCCCGATCTAAACCCGTTTCTTTATGATCTTGATCTAGAATGTCAAATTGAACCTTTTCAATTACATTTTCATTCAATTAAATCCAAATATACAAACCTATTCAATTTACCAATTTACCAATTTACCAATTGAGATTACTCCTCAATGGCCGAATGATCACTAAATCCCTACAAGTCTCCATAAACCTTCCTTCTAACATTTTAACCCTTCCACTAATTAATTTATGCAATTAAACCCCTAATAATTAATTCAATCAATAACCACATCAAAATATAAACATTCATCTATGGCCAATTATACTATTTCACTATATATATATATATATATATATATATATATAACCAAACAATTAAGAAAGAAAAACCTCATAAATGGTCATCTCAACATTCGACCGAATGTAAAGGGCATCTTCGTGCTCAAATTGAAACAACCTTCCTATCATTCATACAAGCTTAAATTACTACTCTCCATTTCATCTAAATTTTCTATCTCCATTCATCTCATATTCATTAACACAACAAGCTATAATTATTTCCCATGGCCGAATCTCAACATGCCTAACTTCAAAATTTTCAACATGCTTTCGATAATATTCAAAGTAACCAACTCATTTACATATAGATTTTCTAATTTAAAACTCAATTACTCACCTTACCACCACATGCAAGGCCGGATGAGGGAGGATGAATTTTTTTCTTTCCTTTGAAGGAAATTTCAGTGAAGAAGATGAAGGAAAGAAAGAGAAAATGGATTTTTCTTATGTTTATTTTATTATATCCATATACATATTATCATATTCATAAAATATAATATTAACATTATAAAATACTAAAAGAAATCCTCCCCCATCATCATTGCCGTCCACTTACAACAAATGTGGAAATTTGACATGCAAGTCCTTGCATTAAATGAAACAATTCAATTACCTTTCTAATTTCATGCACACAACTTTTACTACTTGTCTATTTAATCCTTTTTTTTACTCATGCACAAGCACTTAACATAGACATCAAATAAATCAAGAAGATATTTTTCTAATCCGGATTCATGGTCCCGAAATCACCATTCCAATTAGGGTCAAATTCGGATTGTTACAGATGCCATATCCCAAATATGGTCTTACAGGAGATCTCATATCTCGATGTCGGTGCCATATCCCAGATATGGTCTTATACGTGATTATATATCAATATCGATGATGTGTCCCAGACATGGTCTTACATGAGGTCTCCATTCGGTGCTGAGGCCATGTCCCAGACATGGTCTTATACTGGACCTTTATTAGGTGTCGATGCCATATTATCGATATGGTCTTATACGGGACCTTATGAATCTCATGTCCTGACAATGGTATCCTTTCTATTCCTAAGGTTCAACCAGGACTTTGGCTTAATAAAATTCCATCATACTTTCATCGAGACATCATTAACCAATTTCATAGAGCTAATGTACAATTCTCATGATATCAAGCACTTAAAAACATAATAACATTATGTAGCTTTATTACACACAAACTTACCTCGGTACCAAAATATGTATAGTTGTTCGATTTAGTCCACAACTTTGTCCTTTCCTCGGTTTCGGTCCAGACTTTGTGTTTCTTGATCTAAAATGACAATTTCACTTATTTAATGATCACACTAATTAAAATAACTCATGAATCATCCTTTGGCAAAATTACAATTTTACCCCTAAACTTTTAAAAAATAACGATTTGACCCTAGGCTCGTAAAACAATTCTAATCAAATTTTCTCTTCACAATACCAATTATTTCACACATTTACCACCTATTTACAACCTTTACAAAAAGGTCCATTTATGTGTGTTCATGGAAACCCCTTTAACAAAAGTTGTTTATTTAGCAACTAAGATTCATTTTCTTCCATAAAAATTTAGAAATCAACATGAATACTCACATGGAAAAACCCTATATTCTTAACCATTTTGCAAAATAGTCCCCTCATTAGCTAGATCATGCTACAACGCTCCCAAAAGTACAAAAATTATCAAGAAAGACCACCAAAATCACTTACTTGCAAGGAGTGTAAGTTGTTGAAAATTTCAAGCTTCCAAAACCCCTCTTTGGATGATATTTTCGGTGGAAGAAGATGAAAATGAAAGGTGATATCCTTTTTCTCTTTATTTTATTCTATTTCATCAATTAATCACCTTATTTCCTCCAACTTTGACCTATTTTCAATTCTTTGTCCCCTATGGCCAGTCACACATTCTTAAGGGCCTAATTGCACATTAGGGACCTCTAGTTTAATATTCTATAGCTATTAGACACCTTTAGCTTCTAGAACAACACTTTCGTACTTTATGCGATTTAGTCCTTTTTCGCAATTAAGCATGCAATCGCTAAAATTAATGCACCAAAATTTTCATACACTCATATAATCATGCCATAACATATAAAATAATATTAAAACTAGTTTCTCCAACCTCAGATTAGTGGTTCCCAAACCACTATTTTGACTAGCCCCAAAATTAGGCTGTTACAATTCTCCTCCCTTTAGGATTTTTGTCCCCGAAAATCTTACTAGTGAAAAGGTTGGGATATTGGTTTCTCATAGCCTCCTCGGGCTCCCATGTAGCCTCTTCTACCCCATGTCTCTGCCATAGTACTATTACAAGGGCTATACTTTAATTTTTAACTGTTTAACTTCTCGTGCCATAATCTTAACCAGTTCTTCGTCATAAGTCATGTCCAGTTGAATGTCTACCTCTGTGGCTACAATCACATACGAAGGATCTGATCGATAGTGATGCAACATAGACACGTGGAATACATCATGAATCTTTTCCAACTCAAATGGCAAAGCCAAGTGATAAGCTATCGGCCCTACCCTCTTGGTAATTTCATACGGCCCGATAAAGCGCTGACTCAATTTGACTTTCCAACCAAATCTGAGAACTTTCTTCCTTGGTGACACTTTTAAAAATACCTCATCACCAACTTGAAACTCCATCTCTTTCCGTTTCAAATCCGCATAGGACTTTTGTCTAACAGAAGCAACTTTTAAACAATCACGTATCACTTTCACTTTCTATTTGGTTTCTCTCACCAAATCGACCCCCTGAATTTGATTCTCTATGAGTTTAGTCCAATACAAGGGCGTTCGACACTTACACCCATATAATGCCTCATAAGGCGCCATCTTCAAACTCGATTGAAAACTATTATTGTAGGAAAATTCCACTAACGGTAAATAATTTTCCCAATTACCTTGAAATTCTATAACACAACATCGAAGCATGTCTTCAAGTATCTGTATTATCCTCTCCGACTGTTCGTCGGTTTGCGGATGGAAAGTTGTACTAAAATTCAACTTTGTGCCCAAAGCCTCTTGCAACTTTTTCCAAAACCATGATGTAAATCTCGGATCTCTATCTGAAATAACGATAACGGTACTCCATGTAATCTCACTATTTTTGACACATACAAATCCACCAACTTATCAAGCGAATAGTCAATGCGTATCGGTATAAAGTGAGCCGTCTTCGTAAGCCTATCAACCACAACTCATACAACATCTTTCTTTTTTGGGGACAAGGGCAAACACGTCACAAAATCCATAGCAATACGACCCTATTTCCACTCGCGAACCATAATAGGCTGGAGTAAACCTGAAGGTACTTGGTGCTCAGCTTTTACTTGCTGACAAATCAAGCTTCTCGATACGAACTCAGTAATACCTTTCTTCATACTCGGCCACCAATACCATTTCTTCAAATCGTTATACATCTTTGTACTGTCTGGATGAATAGATAAACATCCACTATGTGCTTTGTGTAAAATTTTCCTAATAAGTTCATCATTTCTCCGTACACAGACTCTATCTTGGAACATCAAACATCCTTCAGAATTAATCTGAAAGTCTGATTCAACATTCGACTCACATTGAACTCTTTTAGCTTGCAAATCAATGTCGCCTTTTTGAGCCTCACAAATCTCTTAGAGAAACATCGGTCTATTTCTCAACTTGGCTAGAATAGAACCATCATCTGTCAGAGCCAACTGTGTATTCATGGCTCTCAATGCAAACAAGGATTTCCTACTCAATGCATCGGCGATCACGTTTGCCTTTCCCGGATGGTAGTCAATCACTAGATCGTAATCCTTTATCAACTCTAACCATCTTCTCTGCCTTAGATTCAATTCCTTTTGAGTCATCAAATGATTTAGGCTCTTATAATCAGTGAATATCCAACATTTTTTGCCATACAAATGGTGTCTCCATATCTTTAATGCAAACACAATAGCAACTAACTCCAAATCGTGGATCGGGTAATTCTTCTCGTACGACTTTTACTGTCTAGAGGCATATGCTATCACAGCTTTATTATAACACATGGAGTAAGGATTTGCGTAGTTCTTAAGGTATGAGTTTCATATAAAACTAAGGTTCGTATAAAATCATCACTTTGTAGGAATATTATGCTTTTACAAATAAATAAGCTTTGGAGTTTAAAAGGATCATGTATGCAAGGCTATTAAACTTTAGTAGGGTTCATTCAAATACACACGGTCACACACTTATGGGTTCACATATTTTACTAATGGTTCACAAGTAATAAGACAAACACTTCAGGGGTACACAAGTAATCAAGGGTCACAATACGTACACGGGATCGCATGCATCATTGGGTTCGTTGAGTTAGGGTTACGCATGTGAATTTAGTAATCATTACAGCGTTTTGCATGTAAATATAGCACACAACATACAAAGTACGAAATAAAATTAAATTGGAACTCTAACTTAAACATATACAAATACAATAATCTCATGCATGAACAACATCGACTTTATTTATGATTTATTAAGTATTTAAAACATGGTTCGTATAAACAAAACTAAAAAAAATCAAATAATCACTCTTTGAATCAAGTTGTCAGAGTCACAAAACCATAAACATATCTAAAACCCATAACAAAAATCCCATTGTTGTTAACCCATGTTTGTCAATATTTGCCCAGGAACGTCCTTGCCTAATCATCAACCTCACCTATGCCATCCGCGACCTACTTACATGAGGAGTAAGAGAGGAGTGGTGAGTTCACTGAGAACTCAGTGACTAATCAGAATTCTTGGAACATGTCTTAAAAAAAAAATTGAAAGCAGTGGAGAAACTTAGTTTGAAAATGTTTCATGAGCTAGGTTCGCGGGTGAGGTTGCAAGACCCAATTCACCTTTTTTTTAGAAAACATAACTTTTGGAAATCAGTTTGAAAACTCATTATTTTTTTCTTAAAACGTCCTTGGCAGGGTTTGCATTAAAATCACGAGCCTATTTTTGCTTAACAAAGCCTTTAAAAACCATAGTCTGGGTTCGCCTTTAAATTGCAAAACTAGCTCATATTTTTTTAGAAACCATTTTCTTAGAACAAAGTCTACCTTAGCTCGGAAGACCAATTCTCACTTATGAACAAAGCCTGTCTTAGGTCGCAAGACCGGTTCGTCACTTTGTCTTGATGGACAAAATCTAACCTACCTCGCATAGAGCTATGCTCACTGAGGAGCACTTTCACTTAAGCGCACATGGGGAGCTCCACTGATACACAACTTCATCACTTACGCTCATGTGGGGAGGTTTGTTGATACACAACTTATCCTTAGCTTACAGATGAACTTTGCTGATAAAAAAATTATAAAACCATTCTTAAAACATTCTTTGAAAGCCTTAGCTCCCATAGGAGTATGCACAAACTGTGCTAAAATCATATTTTCACATTGTAATTGAAAACAAAGTATTGTAGTTTAAAACAGAGCTTTTTAGTAACTTACGGTTACATTTGTTTCAAAAACATAATTCTTAAAAAACATATTTAGTTAATCTAAAAATCATAGCAATTACTATATTCCAAATAATTCCAAACCACTCACACTTTTAAAATATTAGAAAAGAACATACTCATAATAGAACCCGATCCCTCATTGGAAAACGAAGATCTTTAAACAATTTTAACTTTTCCCTAATCCTTGTTGGTAGACGATCCAGGTGGTTCAAAACAAAACACACATATATTACTTAGACAGAACAAAACATACATAATTCATCCATTGTGAACCAAGACAATCACACCCAACAAGACAAAGACTTTTCCTGATAGCTACGTACTAAACTAAGAACAAATACTTTGACAACAAAATATTCAGTGAAGAATTCACAAAATTTAAGGGTCTTATTTATAGACCTAGGAGTCTTGGAAGTCTTAGGATACCCTAGTTGGCTTAGGAAAGTTTTTACTTGCATGTAATGTATTTCTAGATACATTATATAATTTTTTTTCCTAATCTAAGTTTAACTGTATTTTTGACCTACGAAACCTGATTCGCCAACACGCTAGCGAACCTACCTCGCAAAAAAAATGGTGAACCCCTTTACCATAACTTTTGGCATACACTGCTACTCTTCTAGCCAATACCCTGCTTGCACACTTTTTGGCGAACACCAGTTCATCGATACACTGGCGATCACTTCACTTGAGATGCCATAACTTCTAGGCCCATCCGCGGGGTGTTATAGTGTGCCCAAGTTTTAACCTCTCAACTTGCGTTACCATGATCTCAGTATCTAGGGCTTGGGCCTAAAGGTAATTAAACTCCTTAGGAATTGACCATCTTGTCGGAAAACGGAAGTCGCTGGTGAGTTTCCTTTTCACCAAAATAAATTTGTTGCGATCCAAGCGAAGATTTGGAGCCCAATCCTTGAGTATGGGTTCGCGACCTTCGCGAACATGAAAGTAAACCATCATAGCTGAGGGCCCCTAAGTTATGACCTTTAAACAATAGAAGTGTTGGAAGACACCGAGCATGGGTGGCTCATTCTGACCACTGCAATTCAGGAAGTACACCACCAAGGTCCACTAGGATAGACCAGTCAACTGCCCTGGCACAATCCCATATACTTTAAGGGTTGTACAGAAGAAAAGGTGTAAAGGAAAGTGGAAGCCAACTTCTAATAGGTAAAGGGGTAGTATAAGGCCCTAGTTGGAATCACTTAAATGTCTCTTCCTAGCGATGATCTCGAAGTGTTATGCGAAGTTCAACAATCGAATACCACAGGTGCCAAGTAACTTACCATCTCATCCTGAGTAGTTAGGCATCTATACAATGACATTCTAACTGAAGTATTAGTCCCTTGGGACTGTAGATCGTTATCATTTACAACCATAGAACTTTTCTGGTGACCCCTCTAACTTCGAGGCCGAGAACCCCTTGCCATCCCTTCTAATGTTGGTACAATTTTGGACATACTAGTATAGAAGTAAGAAGTAAGATGATAAAAATGAAGGATTACCTAGAAACTAGGAAAGGCTCATAGAGAAAGAATAACACCGATGAGGAAAATCAGAGGAAGAAGAAAAGAATGGGAGAAATGAGACTTAGAGTCCAGAAAGAAACTTAAACAATAAAGAATTTGGGGGAAAATGATTTTAGATGGAAG
This sequence comes from Gossypium australe, assembly GCA_005393395.2. Taxonomy (NCBI): domain Eukaryota; kingdom Viridiplantae; phylum Streptophyta; class Magnoliopsida; order Malvales; family Malvaceae; genus Gossypium; species Gossypium australe. Next base: position 88,406,832 of record CM016615.1, read on the forward strand.
GATTTCCTACCCTTGTGTCTCGATTTAAATAACAAAATGTCCAAGGGAAGCTTTGTGTTCAAAAAGTAATAAACTGTTCAGGTCTTCAAATTTACTTTTGACAATTGTTGAGCAATGGAAGGGTTTTTATTAAACCCTTCGATAACCAAAAAAGCAAGAGCAACCACCAGAGTCATATCTCTAGTGAGTACCCACCAATTCGATGCTCGGCAACAAGAATTCACTAAGTAGCTTTATTTTGAGCACAATATGGCACAAGGTGTGAGCCAGAGGCTTTGCCTGGATAATGGTAAGGTTGTCCTTGTGTAGTTATTCACTATGTAAGGAGTAGAGATGAATTCCCATTGGAACGGGATGGGTTTAAGGTGAATTTGTGATAAACTAAACAACGCTAAGGAATCAGGGAAAAGTTGAGGTGCCTATCTTTATGATAAGAAGGAGTAAGAGAGTATTTCATGAAGGCCTCTTTTAGATTTAGTCACGAGAGGAAATTTTGAGGACAGAGTTTTCTTTAAAGGTGGGGGAGTTTTCACACTCAAGTTTCTTTAAGATACCGGATTTAGAGAAGACAAGGGAGCAAATTGAACAAACAGTAAGTCGATGGGCTTTACTAGGATATTTAGAAGTTTTATTAGTTTTTGGGAAATTAGTTGGGTTTCAATTCTGGTTTGGTTATGATAGAATCGGTTGGTTCCATAGTGGGAGACACAATGGTTGTCGGTGGATGGATGATTGAGATTTGGAGAACATGCAAAAAGAGTTATATATTTAGGTGAGAAGGGAAATTCCTAACATGGATTGCTTCTCCATTTCGTTTACAATTTTTCTTCTCATCTGCATCGTTTACAATTTTGTTTACAATGTGAGATTTAAGTCTGGAAAGTAGAGAATTTCTTAAGCTAGTAAACCCCTAATCCTTATTGTACTCGTGAATTAAAGGATAAGAGATGTAAGGATTCCTAAAAAGCTTTTATATACTCATGCGTTTGAGGTTCTAAGGTCTAAATGCCTTCAACCTAATTGATTTATGGTTATCATGCTTAGCTACCTAGATGAAGGAGGCTCTGGAATTTGGAAATGCTAAGCTAACGAGGATGAAGAAGTTCAGGTGAGTTTCTGTACTATACCTCTGGGTCGTTGATGAAACTGTGCTGCTTGAATGATTTGTGTTGTGTCTGTCATGAGTTGTCTGAATCCATTGTTGTGTATGATAATTATCAATGAGTATGTTGTGAATGTGCACTCGGTGCAAGTATGCGAACATTTGTATGTATGATTGTTGACTATCATGTGATTATGATATGATGTTAAATAAGTGGCAAAGTATATGTCATAAGTATTTTTATTTGTGTGAAATGCATGATTATGTTATATACAGAGTGCGGAGAAAATTACCTTGACGGGGTAGATAAAGATAGGGAAAGATGGTGTAATGAAGGAATGGACAAATTGTTATGGGAAATAAGGAAGTTGGGCAACATCATGGAATGGTTATCTATTGGCTTACTAGAGTGACACCGTGATGATGGTTTATTGACTCTATGATGCGACACTGGAACAGTGGTTATTGGCTGGTCCTTCGGGCGACACCGTGTAAAGAGTTTATAGGTCTTTTAGGGCGACACCTCAAAAGAGGTTTATTGATTCCTCAGAATCAGAAGTCTATGGGTAACCATGGAATCATATTGTGTTACACCATAGCTAGGCTATGGCAACATATAAAGTCCCCAATGATAGTAAACATGACACCATATTATGCAAGACCATAGTTGGGCTATGACAATAAATAAAGTCCGCTGGGATGGTGAACTAGGAAGTTGACTGGGCAAAAAAAAGGGATATCACTGTATGACTCGCGCGGTGAGTAGCATAATAGGAATATCACCGCGCATCTGAGATCACAAGGAAATAGGATAGTAAGAGAATCCACCAAACTACAAAGATAAGAAAAAACTTGTAGAAGTGTTTGAGAATGTAGGAAGCCTGTTAATAAAGGGATCCACCAAATTTTGATGGTGAGAGTAATTAGTATAAGTGGTCTCAATGCGGTAGTGGTAATGAAAGGGATACCTTCTTCGAGGTATTTAAGTATCTACTGTTAAGAGTTCGCCAGTGATTGGCGAGTAAATTATTATTGGGTATGATAGTGAGATGAACAAGTGGATTTTAATCCTAAGGCTCTGCGGATAAAAGGCAACCAAAGACAGGTAAGTCCGCCAAAGATTCTCTCAAGAGAGAGGTTCTCCAAAGATTATCTTTAGTGCAGAATCTATCAAAATTTAACTAAAGAAGAGGATACCTATTAGGTCTGCTTTAGTAAGAGGAGTCTGTGTGGGACTGTCTGTAGTGGAAAATCCTCTAAAGGAAATCTGAGAAAGAGATAGTCCTCCGGGGTTATCTACTTTGGGAAATGCCATAGCAAAATTTCTTTAAGGGGAAAGATCCTGCAAGACTATCCTACAGAGTACAAGTCCGCAAGCAAAGGGGTGTATATCTATCAGCTATGTGTTATATACGAGACTACAAGTGATGTAACACCCTGATTTTAGGGGTTAGGCATTTGGTGCTTAGCGCGGGTGTTGGAACACTTCAGTGTGTGGTTGGGTAAGTTTTAGGGGTCCTGAGAACCCTAGGTGGTGGTAGGTTGCCTTAGAAAATTTTTAGTTTTAGGGGCAAAAAGGGGGAGCTTGGATAGAGGGGGCCTTAAGAGAATTTTTGGTGGAAAAATGGCACAAAGATAGGCTTGGCAAAGTGGTAGCAAGGTGCCACTTTAGAGCTTGGAAGGTGACGCCATTTGCAGGAGGAAGGGTCTCATGTTTGATTCACGGAAGCAGCAGGTGGGGGTGGATGGACGGTTTGAAAGGCTTAAAAGGTGGAGAAGACTTGGTCAATTTTTTTGAATTTGGCTAGGTAAAAGTTTGACTCATTCAAACTTTTTGAATGGGTGGAAGGGAGGTATTTTAGGAGAATTTTGAGGATTATTTTTGGGGGGGTTGGAGCTTGGCCTTTTAGTATAAATAGGGGGGAGGTGCTCATTATTCATTCACCATCTGCCTTCTCTCCCTTGCCGAATTTTGTTCCCCATTTCCTTGGTTGCCGAAACCTTTTCTCCAAAGCTTGTTGTTCTTCTTCTCTCACATTTTTTTCCAAGTGGCCGAACCCTTCACTCTCCCTATTTCCCTTCCTTTTCACTTCAAAACTGAAAGTACACCCCACACCTTTCTTTCTCCTCTCTTTGGCTGAAACCAATGTTCCCTACCCCTTGATTTAATTAATAGCCGAATCTACATCCATCACCCCTTTGCCGAATTTCTTTCTCTCAACTTGATAGCACTTGGGCCGAATGTTAACTTAGATCTTTTCGGGTTCCGTGACTGAGATACTCTGGGGTTTTAGTGGTTGGCCAAGCCTCCGTTTGTAGCAGTCAGTTTGATCAAGTGGTGGTAAGGATATTTATTAAGGTTAAATGCTTAAGTGGTGTTTTGGGGGTTAACCTGTTTACCTGATTAAGTTTTTTTATGGAGGCCACAACCAGTCAGAGTAGGCAAGGGAAGGTCTCTATTCCGAAGTTCAAGAAAAGAGCGGTTTCAGCAGTTCGAGATTGGCCACCGGGGTGTGGGCCAGCGGCAGGAGATAGCTATAGGCAGATAGCGGTAGTCTCGCTAGTCGATAGCGTCGGGATCGAGGGTTTAGAGCTCCAGGTTATAAGGTGTGTAGTTAAACCATTGTTTCCGGGATTTGAATATATCTGCTTATGTTGTATGATGCTAATAAGTACAATTAAATGTGAAAATGGTACCCTTAAGGGGGTATAGCGATGATCAGGTTAGTATCGGACCCGTTGCAATGTGATTATTTGTTTATGAGTATGTTTATGGATATTAATAAGCATGTGCATGCATTATCACGATTATATTTTATGTGGCATGAGCATGGGTGGGTTATGAAAAGAAGGTACGGGTGTACTTCGAGTACGTGGTTGATGTCAGCTTTGTGCTACATCGTGGATTGGCGCTGACTGAGGTCGCGTTGTGGATCTTTGCGATTTAGTTCGCGTGGTTACCTTGATTGATATCGGCTTATGCCATATCGTGGCTTGATGGATTGCTGTGTGCTCCATCGTGGTTTGATGTTAGCTATATGCTACATCGTGGATGGCATTGGTTGCCTTTTTGGAGGGAAAAGGAGAGGGTGACTCGATAGTCCCCTGGTGTGTGGTAGGTTGGATCAGGGGGTGTGTAGCGGATGGACCCTAGGTTTGGGTGGGTTTCATGATTGCATTATTCCGTTTATGAAATAATATGAAAATGGGCCAAGCCCAATGAATAGGTATGTCTTGGGGACATACGTGGACATGGGCCAAACCCAGTGATCAGTGGACTAATGTGAAAAGGGCCTAGCCCAGTAATTGTTATAATTTGAAGGTGGGCCAAGCCCAGATTGTGGTAATGTCTAATAATTATACCTGCGTGTTGCATTTGATAATTGGGATGTTATGTGGTTAGCATGTGGGTGGATTTTGATGGTTTGGTTACACACTGAGTCTGTATGACTCACCCAACTATTTAAGCATCGCAGGTGACACGTCGATCGGACCGGGTTGGAGTGGACACATGGTGGCCCATGCAGAAGAAGAGATTAAATGTTTTAGGCTTACTTTAAGTATTTGGGTTTAAATAGAATATGTAATAAAGGCCTTTTGACTCTTATTTATTTTTGTTATTTTTTTTATTAGTATTTATTATGGTTTGAAGAATTTGAAACACTATGTGAAGATAAGTATATTTTTCCAACCTACTTATTCAATTTGGCTTGTATATATAATCTTTTAGTATGAGTATATTTTAATAACAAAGTTTTAATCATAAGTTTAAATAAACATGGATTTTTCAAAAGTTAGCAAGTTTTAAATTTTTCTAAGTTAAATAGATTTTCCACCGACTTTTCCGCACTAACATAACCAGATTTGGTCGTAGTGAATGGGCCGGGTTTGGGGATGTTACAGTTTGGTATCAGAGCCAAGTTCAAAACTCGGCTTTGAGGGTTTTTGGGCCCGAAACAGTTTTCAAAATGGACTTTTTGAAAAAAATGGGCTTTTATAAAAAGGTTTTCAGGATATTTTGGCATGGCACCTGTACCTCCGACCCGAAGTCCACCAGGTAAGTACTTCGAACTTTGGAAGTGATTTGTTATTATGAACTGTTATGGGCTTAGTTGGGCTCGTAGTTTAGAATATTAAGGCTATTGGACCCTAGGATTAGTCTACTCAAACACTTGCATAAAACTTAAAGCTCTTAAACAAACCTGTGAAGTAAGTCGCCGAGTTAAGGTGTGGTAACCACTGTACGCATGTCTAGGAGTGGTATTCAATAAGAGCTTGGTATTTAAGCAGTCCTAGCGACTCACCTCCTCTTTACTCGAATCCTACCTGGTGCGTAGCTACGGTTCACCTTAACCAAGAGGATTTGTTCACAGGCTGAACTAATTATTAAAACCCGAAAGGGAATTAGCCTTGCTGTTTTCTAAATTCCCTGTTTTTAAATTTTCAAATTTACCCCTCTGGTTTGTGAAACCTTAAATCTGATTTTGAAGGACGTTTTCTTTCGATTTACAAAATTACCAAAATGCCCTTAGTGGCAAAATTACCAAAAGGCCCCTGTATTGCAAAATTACTGTACTACCCTCAAATTTTGATAAAATGCTCTTTACCTTGCAAAATACTAAAATCCGAGTTTTTAAAATATTAGGATACTCTGACTTGTGGAAATTTACGAAAATACCCCTGGTTGACAAAATTACCGAAATGCCCTTGGTTTCTAAATTTTCAAATTTCTCTAAACTTCTACTGAAATATTCTTACTTTACTAAATATCAGAAAATTCTATTTTGTAAAATGTTGTGATATCTCGATTTTGAGAATTGACGAAAATGCCCATGATTTCCAAAATTACGAAAATGACCCTACTTTCTGAAATTTTTGCAACACACTTTGTTTGAGAAACAAAGTTTTCAAGATGACTCTTGAGCTTTGCAAATTTTGAAAAATCTCTAAGTTGGAAAAACTATTTTCAAAATTGACCCTGAATTATTACCGAAATATCTCTTTAGGAAAAATGACGAAATTACCCCTGGGTAGGAAAAGGAAACTTGATTGCTCGAAAGAACTACTCTCGGAACCTTCATTGCATAAAATTGCTCGTGGATAAAACAGTGAAACAATAATTTCTAATTCATAAAAATTTCTAAACAGATTAAATCGAAGCGCTAGAGATGAGTTCTAGGGGATGCGGTAGAGGTAGAATGACAGCTTCGGAACCAGTAAGGTCTGGCTATGGGTCAGAAAGTGAAGTGCCGCCAGCAGTGGATGTAGAGGAACAAGATCCGATAAGTGAAGAGGACACAGTGTCGCAGGCTATGTTACCCGTGCTTCAGCAAGTGGCAAGAGCTAGTAGGGGAAATGGAGCTCGGAAGTCAGTGTCCGAGAGACTTAGGTCGAACGGGGCTGAAGTTTTTAGAGGAGTGTCGGGAACGGCTCCGAACGTAGCGGAGTATTGGCTAGAAGGAGTCGAGAGAATTATGGACGACTTGGATTGTGCCCCAGAGGAAAAGTTGAAAGGTGCTGTTTCGCTACTACGGGATGAGGCTTATCGATGGTGGCTCACTGTCAAGCAAGGTGTACCGGCAGATCGAGTGGATTGGGATTACTTTAAGGAAAAGTTTGAAGGAAAATACGTTGGAGCAAGCTACTTAGATGCGCAAAGGAAGGCGTTTCTAAATCTGGTGCAAGGAAATAAGTCGATAGCGGAATACGAAGCAGAATTTGTACGGCTAAGTCAGTATGCTAAGGGAATTGTGGCCACTGACTATGAGAGGTGCGTCCGGTTTGAAGACGGATTGCGAGATGAACTTCATGTGCTGATCGCTCCGCAGAGGGAAAGAGACTTCGCGGTGCTAGTGGAGAAAGCTCGTATAGCCGAAGAAGTTAAGAGGACGGTAAGGGAAAACTGAGGAAAGAGAAGGAACGAGAATAAGAGAAGTGTTGGATGGTCAGCATCGTTTGGAGATGCTCAGAAAAGACCAAGAGCTGGGAATACGGTACATACACCCGTGCCAGTTGCTGAGAATCGGAATTGTCTCTGTGCTCGATGTGGAAGACCTCACACAGGAAAGTGTTGGGGGAATAGTAAAACATGCTTTCGGTGCGGATCTAAGGCACATCTGGTTAAGAACTGTCCTCGATCAACGAGGGGTCATGGTTCAAGCCATGGAGGGAATGGTTCCAGTCAGAATCAACCAAGGAGGTGATATCGGGTAAGCTCCTCTACTTTGGTGCATGCTTTAATTGCTTTGCTTGCTTGTGGGAATAGCTCTTTTCTGAGTTGCTGTGAATTTTGAGTGCGAACTTAGAGACTATGATTGGGAAGTATGTTAGCTCTTTAAGATCAGAGTGCGCAGCCATAGCGTAGCGGGAGGAATTGGACTGTTAGTTTAGACAAGTAATTTCGAGGACGAAATTATTTTAAGGAGGGTAGAATTGTAACACCCTGATTTTAGGGGTTAGGCATTTGGTGCTTAGCGCGGGTGTTGGCACACTTCAGTGTGTGGTTGGGTAAGTTTTAGGGGTCCTGAGAACCCTAGGTGGTGGTAGGTTGCCTTAGAAAATTTTTAGTTTTAGGGGCAAAAAGGGGGAGCTTGGATAGAGGGGGCCTTAAGAGAATTTTTGGTGGAAAAATGGCACAAAGATAGGCTTGGCAAAGTGGTAGCAAGGTGCCACTTTAGAGCTTGGAAGGTGACGCCATTTGCAGGAGGAAGGGTCTCATGTTCGATTCACGGAAGCAGCAGATGGGCATTGTTTTTGCGTCATCTTGGTGGGGGTGGATGGACGGTTTGAAAGGCTTAAAAGGTGGAGAAGACTTGGTCAATTTTTTTGAATTTGGCTAGGTAAAAGTTTGACTCATTCAAACTTTTTGAATGGGTGGAAGGGAGGTATTTTAGGAGAATTTTGAGGATTATTTTTGGGGGGGTTGGAGCTTGGCCTTTTAGTATAAATAGGGGGGGAGGTGCTCATTATTCATTCACCATCTGCCTTCTCTCCCTTGCCGAATTTTGTTCCGCATTTCCTTGGTTGCCGAAACCTTTTCTCCAAAGCTTGTTGTTCTTCTTCTCTCATATTTTTTTCCAAGTGGCCGAACCCTTCACTCTCCCTATTTCCCTTCCTTTTCACTTCAAAACCGAAAGTACACCCCACACCTTTCTTTCTCCTCTCTTTGGCTGAAACCAATGTTCCCTACCCCTTGATTTAATTAATAGCCGAATCTACATCCAACACCCCTTTGCCGAATTTCTTTCTCTCAACTTGATAGCACTTGGGCCGAATGTTAACTTAGATCTTTTTGGGTTCCATGACTGAGATACTCTGGGGTTTTAGTGGTTGGCCAAGCCTCCGTTTGTAGCAGTCAGTTTGATCAAGTGGTGGTAAGGATATTTATTAAGGTTAAATGCTTAAGTGGTGTTTTGGGGGTTAACCTGTTTACCTGATTAAGTTTTTTTATGGAGGCCACAACCAGTCAGAGTAGGCAAGGGAAGGTCTCTATTTCGAAGTTCAAGAAAAGAGCGGTTTCAGCAGTTCGAGATTGGCCACAGGGGTGTGGGCCAGCGGCAGGAGATAGCTATAGGCAGATAGCGGTAGTCTCGCTAGTCGATAGCGTCGGGATCGAGGGTTTAGAGCTCCAGGTTATAAGGTGTGTAGTTAAACCATTGTTTCCGGGATTTGAATATATCTGCTTATGTTGTATGATGCTAATAAGTACAATTAAATGTGAAAATGGTACCCTTAAGGGGGTATAGCGATGATCAGGTTAGTATCGGACCTGTTGCAATGTGATTATTTGTTTATGAGTATGTTTATGGATATTAATAAGCATGTGCATGCATTATCACGATTATATTTTATGTGGCATGAGCATGGGTGGGTTATGAAAAGAAGGTACGGGTGTACTTCGAGTACGTGGTTGATGTCAGCTTTGTGCTACATCGTGGATTGGCGCTGACTGAGGTCGCGTTGTGGATCTTTGCGATTTAGTTCGTGTGGTTACCTTGATTGATATCGGCTTATGCCATATCGTGGCTTGATGGATTGCTGTGTGCTCCATCGTGGTTTGATGTTAGCTATATGCTACATTGTGGATGGCATTGGTTGCCTTTTTGGAGGGAAAAGGAGAGGGTGACTCGATAGTCCCCTGGTGTGTGGTAGGTTGGACCAGGGGGTGTGTAGCGGATGGACCCTAGGTTTGGGTGGGTTTCATGATTGCATTATTCCGTTTATGAAATAATATGAAAATGGGCCAAGCCCAATGAATAGGTATGTCTTGGGGACATACGTGGACATGGGCCAAACCCAGTGATCAGTGGACTAATGTGAAAAGGGCCTAGCCCAGTAATTGTTATAATTTGAAGGTGGGCCAAGCCCAGAATGTGGTAATGTCTAATAATTATACCTGCGTGTTGCATTTGATAATTGGGATGTTATGTGGTTAGCATGTGGGTGGATTTTGTTATTTTTTTTATTAGTATTTATTATGGTTTGAAGAATTTGAAACACTATGTGAAGATAAGGATATTTTTCCAACCTACTTATTCAATTTGGCTTGTATATATTAATCTTTTAGTATGAGTATATTTTAATAACAAAGTTTTAATCATAAGTTTAAATAAACATGGATTTTTCAAAAGTTAGCAAGTTTTAAATTTTTCTAAGTTAAATAGATTTTCCACCGACTTTTCCGCACTAACATAACCAGATTCGGTCGTAGTGAATGGGCCGGGTTTGGGGATGTTACAAGTGAAGATGTTAAAATTAGGTCTTCCTTAAAGGAGGGTCAATGCAAGGGCTAAGTAAAAAGAAGATAGTTGTTGAAGTAATAAGGGAAACATATTTTGCAGTGGAAAATCTGACGTTTTAAATTCGTTAGTATATCCATGAATTTATAATTCATTCGTGACCAATTATAAAAAACAGTCCAATTGTATAATGTCCATGCATGATAATTCTAAAATATCCCATATTAAACTCCATGCCATAGTTCATATAAAAATAATTACAGTCCTAAAAGAATGTAAAATAATATAATATAAGAAACGTTATTTAGATAAATAAAAAAGACGAGACCTTAGAATGCTAAGTCCGAGACTTAATTTTATGGATTACATGAAAAATGTTAAACTAAGGGAGTGAGCTATGAAGTTAAGTGTGAGTTGAAAACATATGTAAATAGTAAAGTGACAATCATACAATCAAATTATACAATAAACCCTAAAAAAATTAATAATTGAAAACCACAATAGACTATAGCATCACAGTACTCGATAATTGCAACAATTATGCATGGCATGTTCTAATGAATGTTAATGCAAAGGTCCTACCCATCAATCCATTACACACCACGATTTCCTTATAACCCATCTATTGAATCACCAAAATAATTAGGAGTCGTGGCTCAGTGTGGATAACCTACCAATAACAATATACAGACAAATTGCGGGTACTGCTTGTGTAAATGCAGACGAGCTGCCAATAATGTGTAGATAGTGCTGCCAGTAATGTGCATATAAATTGCCAATAATGTGGTCAAGCCACCAATATGTTGCAGACAAACTGCTAATTAATGTGGTCAAGCCACCAAAATCAATCCCCTACAATAATACAGTACAATGCACTGAGAACAATATTGCAGACTTTAAATACTGCCAGTCTCCACATAACTCCTCCATCTCCAATCATCCCAATCCTCATGCACTGCAATATGGAATGTCATGAATGTCACATATCATGCTAAATAGTACAGTAACATTATCAATGGCATGCTCAACATGCTTTCGATTCAACAATTTCAATATCATGACTTCAAGAAAAAAAGTATAAATAGTAACAATCCATAACATGCTTCCATACAAGCAATTACATGTCAAACATGATCATACAATCTAATAATAATAACAGTGTCTCAATCCTACCTAAAGGATCTCTAACAAAATAGAGGTAAAAATAGTGAAATAGGGGTCACACGGCCGTGTGGCTAGGCCATGTGAGAGGGTATAAACCATGTTACTAAGGTACACAGTCATGTGGACTGGCCGTGTAACTCTCTGGGGTCATGTGTCAATCAATAAATTCCCCAAAAGTAGTCACACGACCGTGTAACTCACACTAGGCTGTGTGTCAAAAAATTAACCCTAACATCTACAGTGGCACACAGTCGTCTCAACCACCCGTGCACAGTGCACACCCGTGTGGGCAGGCTATGTGGTCTAAAATCCACACTCGATTTTGCTACACTTCACATGGTTAAAGCATAGAAACACCCACCGATCAAAAATTTTTAGAACACACAAACCTGGAAATGCAATTCTAAAGCACTAACAATTTTTTGAGACACCTTTTTTATTCAGATCTGAAACTTGGTTACAAGTTATATAAATAGAAAACTCATGAGAAATTCGTCCATTACAAAAAGAAGAAAGAGGGAACACAAAATCAGTTCTTGATTACTATCCCTTACCCTTATAGGATTTCAAATCCAAATGATGAAAATAGAGATCAAATGAGTACTTGCAAGAAGGCCAACTCAGGTTTGACTTAAGGCTGATATGATGGTCTCAGCAGCAACAATATAATAAAATGGGAGGAAAAGAAGAAAAACAATGGTGGCGGCAATAAAGGTTGTAGAGATGAGTGAGAAGAAAGGGAAATAATATAATTGTAGAGAAGGGAAGAGAGTGGGACGACAAAAAAGAAACGCAAATGAGCCAAAAAGGTTAATAAAAGAGAAAAAAGCATATATTTATACTAGTGTTTTGGGCAAAGTTACAAAAAATAAAAATTATGCGAGGGAAGGAGAATCGAACTCGAGTCTCAAGGAAAACTTCACTAATTTTAACCATTAAGCCAAATATTCATTCTTCTTTTAAATATGCAAAGAAAAACTTAAAAGTCTGGGCGTGACAACTCTTGGTTCACTAACCCAATTCTACTAACTCGATTGTTGGGATGTGACATATCTCATTTCTAGAAGTATAGAGGCATTTGTTTATTGTTGTACGAAATCTCACTAAGTTCATCTGGACTTACTCTTGTAATACTCTGAATGCAGAATCAAGGAAGGATTCAAGGATCATAGAGGGACCAAGCCAAACATCGCCAAGTTGCACGAACAATGCCATAATTGTATCATATATACAGAGGGGCACCCTTAGAGGCCACACCTCAAGAATTAGATTTGATGTATCTATATTAAAGTCTTAAATTTAAATTTGTAAATAACTATTATGTTTAATAGGGTAGAAGTTAAATTTTGAAATTTGATATATTCTATGTGCGTGAATAAATCAAGTTCCAAATTTTGTAAATTAATACGGTTTAATTGTGACATTCGGTACTCGGACCCGACGATCGGGTTGGGTATAGGGTGACATTGTTGAGGATTGAATGAATTTGGTGTTAAATTGTTAGAAATTAAGCTTAGTATATGAAAATGACTAGATTACAAATTTTAATTGTTAGTTTCGTACATTAGGTACCAAATTGAATAAAATGTAAAACTATCATGAACTGTTGGTAGGGATAGAAAATAGAAGGCCGCAAATGAGTCATGGTGAAATTAAATTCTGACCTGTTGCCCTAAATTAAAAGTTATGCTTGTCTCGCTTTTAAGGACTAAATTGAATAAATTACAAAATTTTGGTAACTTTTTATTTGATTTTGATTTGGTTGGAAATTGATTGTATGATATTTTTCTGATTATTCATAGCTAACAGCAACACCGAACAGCTGAAAGGGAAAAGAAAAGCGAAAATCATCGACTAGTGACACGCGAAACCTTAATTTGTACTTTTATGATTTGGGGTAGAAATATTTGATTGTGTATGCATGCTTATTGATTGATGAGTCATTGGGATGAGTCTGTTGTGATAATATGAAATGTTTGTAAGAGTATGCCCAAAGATCAATCATGAGATGGTTGTAATAACATACTTGATTTACCATGTTTATTAATATAAAGAGTTGTAATTATTATTTCAGTTTTTCCTTCTGTGTGTACAAATAAACTGTTTTATAATAATGTCCTGAGAATAATATGATTATTCTTAAAAGATCCTTAGTCCAGTATTATTGTTGACTAGGACAACAATAATGCATTAAGACTAACATCTAGTTGATTGATGATAAAGAATTGTCATTGATATGGAGTGTCAAAATCAATGCATGAATATGTGTGTTAGAGAACAACATATTGGACTGACCCGCTATGAGTATGTTTCTTGGATTATTATGTATTTGTCACAACATTACTCATAGTGATTAATATGTATATGATCCTCAGACTTGAGATAATCATTATCCCAACATCGTGAGTCGTATATTTTGATACAGTCAAACGTACACCGTAACTGGTTGTTCTGTAAAGGCTGATGTTGGATATATCACAATATATGTAGAGGGATATTGTTGATCAATATAGGATAAGTCCCTCCCATATAATGGGAGTAATATCTTAGGCCACTTGATTGAGTGAGACTAGAAATGCATGGCCATGCTCAAATAAGTTGACATGAGATGTCATACTAATTTGTATATCATAGTCTACTCAAGATATCAAGAAACAAGGGATGGACTATACAAGTGTGACTATTCCATGACTTGTGTCCATTCCAGAGATAAAGGATTTAAGGATTAATGCATGAAAGGTTAATCACAAAAAGTTATGTCGAATCATGACTTCTTGCAACTTAGGTAGCAATGATGCATTGCTAGATGCCACTCATTGTTTGTGACATTAGAATCGTTCTAGTATTACTGCTAACGTTACAAGAACCTACAGGGTCATACCCTACGGTTGAAATGAACGGAATAAAACATAGTTGGTATTGTGTTTGATTGTCACATGAATTAAATTAATTAAAGAATTAATTGGGCAATCAAATATTGAATATATTATATGTACAAGGATGTTGTACACATAATGAGAATTAATATATGAATTTAGTTCGTATATAAATTTAAATAAATATAGTTTACCGAAATCCATGTTATAATTAATGTAATTATAACTTTTTGGGTATAATTAATGTAATTATAATTTTCAATTAAAACATTATTATATTTATTTAATTTTATTAAAGAGATACTGATTATAAAAGGTAATAAGTGATACAAAACTTATTAAGAAAAAACCCTAAGAATTTGCTTGAAAAAGTCTAGCAGCCATCAAGCAAATAAAAAAAAAACCCTCTAAAACAGTTTTAGAGATTTCTGTCGTTCATAGTCAAACCGGGTGGATTACATAGAGGCCGACATCGTAAAGGTTGCGGCTTGGTTCGACAGTAGATCAGAACTCTTGTTGCCGAGGCGTCGCTGTTTACTCAGATTGAAATTTCGATAACTTCGAAACCTTTATTTCACCCTGATTCGTTCCTCACACATGGATTCATGGTTTGGATCGCCGGATTAATTTTATTTTGCTGCGCCATGGGGGTGCCCGCGTTCCAACAATGTTTCGATTGAATTGTTATGGTTGAGATTGAATGTCGAAATAGGGACTAAACTGAATAGAATAGATAGTATGATTTAATTGGCATATGATAATTGATAAGAAATTAAGCTGAAATATGCTATGTTACATGATATATTGATGATGAGTTGTGAATAGTGTAATGTGAATAGAGCATTAATACCTTATTAGCTAGTCTGACTGAGTCGGATATAGTTGACATACCATAAGATTAGATTGTATGGGTTTATGAGCTTATGCGCCATGATGCACTACGTGTGCTAGTATGAGTTTTGTGCTCCAAAATATGCTTCATGTGCCAATATGCACTTTACGTGCCAGTTTCCCTTACTTGATTTTTTGTTAACGTATTTGAATGCCAATTTGGTGTGTTGTTTAGATGATCCGTGTATCCGTCTGAGTCCAAGTTAGGTAAATAGGGGTTATTAATAATTAAGTTTGATAACTTATACAGAAATGAATTAATATGATGCTTGAGATTTTGAATATGTTCATATATGAATTTGAAATGAGAAGTATGTATCTTATCATGCAAAACAAGTGAAATCGAGCAATAGGGGTTGAAATGAATGTGAACGACTCGATAGACTCTAGAAACGGATTAAAAGGTAAGTATAAGGTAAGTAAAGCAATAGATCATGACAAATTGATTTAAGTAATGCCTTTGATATGTATGTAATTGAAAGGTGAGTAGAAAAAGTATAGAATTGATGATAATGTTGAAATGTTAAGGAAATTAGGTTACCTAATGGGATATGCACATTTTCATGTATATAAATGAACATATGCAAGTTGCATTTTGAGTTCATATGCTTTGTGTCATGCTCTTTATACTAATATGTAATATCTTGAATCATGAAAGTACCACCGAGCTTTATTGCTCAGCATGTTGTTTGTTTTCTCCATAAGTAGGTTCAGTTATTCCTTAAAGCCCTGGGACTTGAAGTCAGCATCCGGACTATCGTTTCTGACTCAAAAATTTGTGTATAGTGTGTTTCATTTTGGTCTCATGGCATGTACCTAGGGTCATTTTGTTTATTGTCACAAATGGTTAAGTTGTAAATGTATACGAGATGATCATATGAATTGATTAGTGCTTAGGTTTATAAAAGATGTGTTAATGGTTGAACATTGTATATTAAGCTTGCTTTTATGGTAAATGGCTAAAATTGGAGACCTAAGACTAGTGTTTATGTGAATGATGAAATTTTGGTAAGATTTATTTAGGTACTAAATTGAAGTTGTTGAACAACAAGGACCACGTCACGGCGACATACCTCCAACGCCACGGTGAGAATTAGTTCAAGGCTCAAGTTGTGACGATGTAGCCTCGAGGTCACGATGTAGTCAAATAGTCATGTTGCAAAGAGAAAACCCCTGAAGTCGTAAAGTCAACTTGAAACTTTGTAATCTTTACAGTTTGATCCATTTTGACCTGGGTTAGTAAAAGAGCTTTCTTAGGCTCGTATAAAACCCGAAAAGGATAATGAAATGTTTATTATGCATGGTTTACTTGTATTTATTCGTATAATGACATTGGATTCTAGTTTCTCCGACAAAAAATGTGGCACCTTGTAGCTTGGACCTGACGATCGGGTCGGGTATCAGAGTGTTACATTTCACCCATAGCAAAGGCTTGGTTTGAAAAATCACAAAGTTTTGAATAAAACTCACCAATAGTTTGAAATTCTTGCATCTTTAGGTTCTTGAGTTTGGAAGTCAACATTTACATCTTTAAATGTTTGAAAATGGTTGTTCCTTCATGTGTAGTCTGTAGTATATCTCACGCTATTTCGGTAACACTACATTTTCCCACTCTCTTGAATTCTTGCAGATCATTTCCACAGAAAATTATAAACAATGCTTTAAAGTTGGAATTGGTTAAGCATTCTTCTTCAATTATCCATTGACCCATAGGTTTAAGAACTCTTCCTTTTTCATTCTCCATCATAAGTGGCTCCAATCTAGTAAGAATCGAACACCAAGCTTTTTCACCAATGGATTCGATATAGGCTTTAATATAAGACTTACAATAAGGGTAGTGGCCAGTCACCAACATAAGGGTCGGGAGGTTGATGATCCTTCCATAGCTTGTGAACAACAACACCAGAAATCTCCACTAGCTATGTTAAGTGGGAGGCTTTGATACCGATTGTTGGCCTGAAATGGTTGCTAAGTAACAAGCTAAGTACTGATAGAAGTTGTAACATCCCCAAACCCGGCCCACGAGCCTTGACCGGATCTGGTATGTCACTGCGGAAAACGTTTGAAAAATATTTTTGACTTAAAGTAAAAACATAAAACTTTGTGGTTGTTTGTAAAATCTTGTGTATTTTAAAATTTCGAAATAAGTTAAGTTGTTACAAATTCCTGGATTAAAACTTCGATATATATATTTTTGAAAATATAATTTGCCGAAAATAAAACATATCCAACTAATAATTCAATTATTAATCCATCTTAAAACATAATAAAGATACTTAATAAAAATACTTAAACCCCTTAACAAACTTCAAACACTTTAAGCGGCCCTTATTACAATAAATACTTAATCCAAATACTGAAAACATAAAACACGTGAACAAATATAAATAACTTCTGCATGGGCCACCTCGTATCCACTCCAACCCGGTCCAAGCTTTAAGCATCACCTGTAAGGTTGATAAAAATTGGGTGAGTCAACAGACTCAGTGTGCAATTAGTCCATTGAAATCCACCCACATATAAACCACATTTTAACCCACATATCAGATATCAATGCACTTATTCACATGAGTTCACTTATTGGGCTTGGCCCATTATTACATCACATATCAGATAATAAGTCAACTTATTCACATAATTCCACAATTTGGGCTTGGCCCATATCCATACCATATATCGGATAATAATGTAATTAACCACATGTTTCCACATACTGGGCTTGGCCCATTACCACATTGAATCCACTTCACATATTGGGCTCAGCCCATTTCCACATTAATCCCCATAGCATATTGGGCTTGGCCCATTTCATATTAATCCACATAGCATATTAATTCATACGTCAGATAATAAGTTCATGCAACATGCACCCACCCAGCCTAAGGTCCATCCTCTACACACCCCCGTACCCAGCCACCACACACCAGGGGATTACTAAATCACCCTCCAACCGCTACACATCCATTTGGCAATTAAAGCCGTCCACGCGAACTTAATCGTAAATAATCCACAACGCGACCTCAGTCAACGTCAATCCACGATGTAGCCAAAGCTAACATCAAAACCACGATGAGCACAAAGCCATCAATAACCACGATATGGCACAAAGCCTATATCAACCACGTACTCGAAGTACACCCTGTCCTTCTTTCATAATCATATCCCACCCATGCACATGCGACATAAAATAGTGTCATGATAATAATAATGCATGAGCATGTTCATCAGGCATATACTCATATATACACATTAATAACCACATTTCATCAAATTTGGTACTTACCTAATTATCGATATACCCCTTAAGGGTATCCATATCACAATTTCCACTGCACTAGTTAGCACATTCATAACACATACACATATCACATACATCCCGGAAAACAGTAGGCTAACTACACACCTGATAATTTGAAGAACTACGCTCTCGATCCCGATACTATCGCTAAGCGATACTACGACTATCTGCCTACTCTGTTGTTCTGACGCTGGCCCACACCCCGGTGGCCAATCCCGAACTGCAGAAACGGATCTCCTCTTAAACTTAGGGATAGGAGTTACCCCTTGTCCTCCTTGACTGGCATTTGCGTCCATCGCAGATCACTTAATCAGAATCAAACGGTTAATACAAGATCTTAACAAATAGACTATAATCTAACATACTTACCAAAATGATCTTGAATCTCGAAGCTTGCTTACTATGTCGACTTGCCCCTAGAAACCAAGGTACACAATCGGTCATCACTTTTACCAAATATATGGCCTCAAGCCTAATATCAACACTTCCTTACCTTGCTTACCAAATCCCGAAAACTGTTGCTTGTTCCCTGAGTAGTCGAAATCCTACATGCCATAAGTTAGGTTCGGCTTCAACACAAGAATACTCATGAATAAAACCCTTGGCCGAAACTAACCCTTACCTTGATCGAAATCCCAAAACTGCCACTTGCTCCTGCTATTTGTCGATATCCCTATTAACCAACTGTCAGAATCGGCTTCTATACCCAAAAACATTAGAAAGTGGCCTTAGGCCGAACACTATATTGACTTACCTTAATCTCTTCAAATCCCGAAGAACTCCTTTAAAGCTCCTTACTGCGGCTACATACAAAAGACACAATATTATGGCACTACAACAATCGGCCATCCCTAAACCAAAGCCCAATCATGATTCGGCATCCCCCAAGAAAAGAAGTAAACCGAATGCTTAAAGAAGAATACTTACCACTCTATGTTGCTTGAAGAGAGACCAAAAGTAAGTAGTCGACAGCACCTTTCCTTAGAGATTCGGCTTGAGGAACACCACAATGGTGGTTTCGGCACTTTATGGTGAAGGGAGGAAACGCCAAAATAAAGGGAGTTTTTATGCTTAGAGGATTCGACAATAAAGAATAATGGTAGAAAGGTTTCGGCTATGACTCTTAATGACAAAGAGCATTCGGCTTCAAAAAATAAAAAGAGATTTGGTGTTGAAAGAAAAATAAAGAACAAGAATGGGAGAAGAGTAGAGGAATTTCGGCACAAAGAAAATTAAAGAAGAAAAAGATATCAAAGATGATTACTCCCCCTTATAAAGAATTCGGCTACTATATCCTTGCTCTTATCAAACTCCTTGATAATCTCCTCTATTATCTCTATATCACCTATTCAAAATAAAAAAAATAAAACAACAATCTATCTCCTCATTTATCTCTTATCTACTTGTTTTAACTAAATAAAATAAAACTACAATTATCCTATATCCTAGCCGAAACTTTAAAAAGATAATCAAGCCTTAATCCTCATCTTTTCAGAGTCCCATGCCGTCCACTACTCCCCTTCTCCCTTAATGCCAAAATGCAAAATAATAGCCATCCTCATGCTGCCATCAAGACTCGAACCAAGGCCCTTGCCCACTGCACATGGCGTCACTTGCTAAGGCCCTAAGTGGCACCTTGCAGCCACTTTACCAAGGCATTTCTTATGTCCATAAACTCTTACAACTTTCCTTAAGGCCTCCTCAGCCTAGCTTCCCCTACTAAACTCAAAATCCATTATTTTCCCAAAGCTTTCACCTTCCTCCTAGAGTTCTAAAAACCCTTAAAACACACTCACCCATACGCTGAGCCTATTAGCACATGAATTATGCACCAAATGCATAACCCCTAATTCTAGGGTATTACAGAAGTGATTGGGAAGACAACGTTTCTCCAAGCACTTCAAAACACAAAATAAAAACAAGGGCCAATAAGATTGTTTTCGCAGTTTGGTTTCCTTACATCTGTGAATCCTAGCTCAGTAAGAAATATAAACTACCGTCAAACAGTTACAACAAGTGAACCTAAATCTATCACATACCAGTGAAAACTTTATCAGTTTTGAACCTTTAAAGACTAGAACTCTCACCACTAAATTCTCCCCTGAGAACTTAGTTTGTAAAACCACAACACAAAGGTTTTACAATCAAATGCGTTCTCAAAAATAATGATCCTCACTTGAACAAATTAAGTGCTCTCATTTATCATTCCATAAACATATAGAATTGAACAAATTAAGTGCTATCATTTATCATTCCATAAACCTATAGAAGTCTCTAAATTATATAGAGTTTTTGAGACTTACTAACATAATAAAGATCTCACAATCTGATACGAGCACGCCTGGGGCGCCAACGAATTCCATGTCGATGAAGCTTGGCTTCAATGCCCCAAGTGCCGTGAAGCGGATATGCACTCATTGAGCTCGTTAATAGCTCACTCTTAGCTCATTCTAATTATTTAATTGTTGGAATAAAAATTAGTTAACTTAGTTTAAGTTAATTAAATTGCTAGAATGAAATTTAATTAATTTAGTTTAAGTTAATTAAGTAATTCAGTCATTTATTATTTTGCTACATGTTATTTCATATTAATTAAATTGTTTAGTTAATATAGTTTTTAGTATGTCTAGTGTTTAAAATAAAGTCTTTAAATTTGTCAGTTAAATTTTATTCAAATTGATGTTGGTTTATGTGTTTTATAGGTGTCGCCAAATGTGGAATACTTAAGGCAAGATTATGCACGGTTGAAGGGACAATGCATGGTGGCTAAATTAATTTGGTGGACATGTGTCATGAATTTTAAATTTCATCATGAATGGGATGACACAAAGACAAGGCATTCACCTTTGTTGCCCACGTGAAGCCATTGACATCCTTCTTGGCCGAATATTTAAATGGTGAACAAGACTTATGCTTTCATGAATTTGTTTTATTCTTCAAAGCTTGGGACGGAATGACAGTACCTGAATGCATGGGGGGCTGACTTTTAAATCATTTACAAGCCATGTGTGGGAATAATTAAAGGAATCTTCATTCCATCTCTTATTGCCAAATGTGGGAATTTTTAAAGGGATAATGCAAGCACATTAAAAAGGGAATTTGACGCATGAACGGCCAAGCACTATTAAATTAAACAAGGTGAGTGCAAGATAATGGTGGATTAAACAATTGAAATTGAAGGCATTATGAAGCATGGACAGCACATGGGGTTTGACAAGCCTTGAATTAAATAATGATTTGATGAAGGCATATATGGAAGCATGCGTGAATTTGTACAAGAGATAATGGCCATATTATTTTAATGGTTTGGATGGCAATGAAAGTTTATGCATGCTAAGAATTAAAATTAGTATGGAGCTGGAACTTAATCTTTAAATTTGAGCATGGGCAGCCAAAATGGAAGCATATTGGACAGCAACTTGGACGACACATGGACATGGGAAATGAAATTAATTTCTTTACAATTAGGTGCATGGGCCGAACAGCCTCTCCATTTTCCATTTTTTTTTTCGGCTAGCTTGTAGATTAGCCTATAAATATCTTGCTATTTTCATCTGAGGAACAGAATTTTTATGAATGAATTTTTATGAATTTTGTTCATTTGAGTGAGTTTATCTCCTCTTCATTTTCGTACAAGTTTCGTTAGACTTATCAAGTTTGCTTGTGGCGTCTTCGACTTGTTTGAACTTATCGCCAAATTTCGTTTGGTGTGGTGTTCATCAACCTATCTCCATCTATCCACCTTAACGATATAAGAAACGGGGTGACACTGTTATATAGTGTTGAATCTTTCTTAAGTTAAGTTCGTATTTCCATTTCCATCAACCTATCTTCATACTTCCACCTTAAACATTATAGAATCCGGGGTGACACTCTTTAGTGTTGAATCGCTTCTTGTTTAAGTTCTTTTATCCATCTCCATCGAATTATCATTTATCCATTTTATTTATCTATTTTCATTTCTTTTTCCATCAAACCGAACCGCTTCCTATTTTATTCACTTAAGTTTCCGCAAACTCATTTATATTTTCCGATTATTTTCCAAAGGCTTAATTCCTCCTCGTACACGATTGGGCAACCCGCATGCATTTCGACTCACCCTGAGCCGGTTCGTATCATCTGGTATTAGAGCTACAAAACGAAGGGCACGACAACGTAGTGAAGCCGGAATAAGTTCGTAAGTTGAAAAAAAATTTAAAAAAATTCGTGTTAAAAAAAATTTTTATTTTATTTTCATTGTATTTGGCATATATTGTATTTGAAGTTAAAAAAAATGAAAGATACAAAAAAAAGTTCAAAAAAAAAATCAAAGTTAAAAAAAAATCGAGTTTAAAAAAAAAGAGAAGTAAAAAAAAAAAAAAGAATTGTGAAGTTTGTAAGTTTTGCTTTACTTTCATATTTCTACCCCGATCTTCAAAAAAAAAATTCTACCATCATTTAAGTTCTCATCATATCACCCCAACGCCACACATATCAATTTTTTTTTCTTCTTTTTTCATTTTGTTTAGCCTACCCTATACCCGACATCAATCCGTTGTAAACCCGTTTTGAAGTCGACCCTCAAGTCGCGATTAGTCTTTCGAAACGAAGTATGAAATTGCAAGAGCGAGAGAGAGCGGTAAAAGGCACGAGTGATTCATTAAAAAAAAAAGAAGCCTTATACGAGTGAAAATACGAGTGTGAGCGATTTTTTTTTTGTGAGTGACTTGTGAGTTTTTGTGGCAAGGTATTTTAACTTTTTATGTTTATTTTATTTTATTTTTTTTCTTGATAACATATTTCTTTCAGCAACGATAGCATGTCTTTATATTTTGAAAGAAGAAGTACTGCAGATGGCGATTGGTTCGATCCATCATACAACCAAAGTGAAAGGCGACGCGATCAAAGAAATCGAGGCTTTAGAGATCAAGGATGTTTTAATGACGTCAAGAAGAATAACAAGTCAAACATTCCACCGTTTCAAGGTAGAGCCGATCTGGATGCATACCTTGAATGGGAAATGCGAGTAGAAATGGTTTTTGGGTACCACGATTATTTGGAAAGCAAGAAAGTAAGGCTGGCGGAAAATAGTTTCACCGATTATGCCATGACTTGGTGGGATCAATTCACCAAGAGTCGAAAATGAAATGGAGAGTACCCAATATTAACGTGGTCCGAAATGAAAGATGTGATGCGCAAGCGGTACCTCCCATCTTCCTATCATCGAGGGCGAACATCTTCAACACAAAGGACGGAGTTAAGAACAGCACGGCAATACCCGACCAAGGACTATTCTAGAAGAGATTATTACCAAGACTCTTACTCAACGCGGTCTTCGAGACGGAGAGAAGAAAGATATGAGTTCGAATCCTTTCAAGGCGACGAACGAGAAGGAACAAGTTATCCCTCTTTTGCTCCAACGAAGTCTCTATTGGAGAAACGTTCCCGAAGAACTTATCGAGATACCTATAAGAACGCTATCCTTTCTCTTGAACAAAATTTTACTCATTTTGAATCTTTTGTATCCTCTTCATGTAGTAATATAAAGATGAGAGAAAAAGAAAAGAAAGGCAACAGAAGATCATGAGAGAAAACGAGCGAATATGGAATGAACTCGAGAAAAAGGAAAATGAAAATAAGAGAAAAGAAAAAGAGAGAGAAGAAAATGAAAGAGCGTGTGAAAAGGAAATGAGAAAACGAGATGAGCAAGTAGAAGTGAGTGTTGATTTAACTAACTCATTTGAAGTTTGTTTTCCTTCTATTTCTTCTTTTCAGGTTCCCGACAAAATGAAAGATGACCTTCAACTTCAATACCTTCCCGATGAGCGACGATTTTGTTTGATTGAAAAAGGTAAAGTTAAAAGTGAAGTTGAACCTCCCGAGCCAGAAGGTAAGGAAGGTAAGTATTTCAAAACGACTTCGTCTCCACCAAATTTTTCAATGTTTGTGAACATGTGGACAATATCGATATTTACCATCCCTCTATTCAATATGATGTTTTCAATGATGGTGAGTCGAGTTTGTCTAGTAAAATCCCTTGTGATGCAAAGTATGAAGGTGGAGTACTGTGTATACAGGTACGAAGATGATTTTAATTCCAATTTGTTTGATTATGGTTATTACGAGACTTGTTCATTGTCTAATACGAAATCTTTGAGTTTTTGTAAATCAGTTTTGAAACTCGTCAAGAAATTTGATCGTTCAATCTTGAGTTTGCACAATTCCTATTGGTTTAACATGTTTGATTTAGTGAAACCGTTGTTACATTTTAACTTAAACAATCAAACCCATGTTTTTAAACCGAGAATATGTTTTGTATCATCTGATATATTCTGTGGAAAAATCAAGTCTCAACAATCGTGTGTGAGAAATTCCCATCGATTCGATACTTGGTTTCTAAATAAGGTTGATTCGCGAGTAAAGCATCAACTACATTACATGCCCGAGGAAAGAAGGTTCGTCTTGATCGAGCAAGGTAAATTCGATCTTCAATTTTCAGCTTGTGAAGGTAAAGTCGATTTCTTTCTTTCAACACCCAAAGGTAAGACACTTGAAACCTATGAACCCATTTTGTTTTCTTCGGATGTTGACAAGAATCATGTTGCTGAATCCATTCTTGTAAAATCTTTAAAACGTGATGTTCTTCATTGTTCTATCTTGTTTGATAATGGACTATCTGTTTTGGTTCTTGACAAAAAGATAATTGTTTTCGATAAGTGTCATGAAGCATTTGTTGAAACAATTTTGTTCATATCAGATGTTGAAAGAGCTCATAATGATGATTGCCATTTTGTAAAGCATTTAGATCATGAATTATTTGAATGCCCTATTTTGTTTATTGCTGGTCTATTAGTTTTAAAAGAAGACAAAAAGAATTTTGTGTTTGATAATTTTTATTCCTGTGCGAGTACAAAGCAAGGTTTGAATGTTCAAGTTCGAGTGCCATGTGCGTTTTCTTCATTACTTTCTTGTGACGACTATATCTGTCACTTGACTTGTTATTCGCATGTTTATTTTGACTTGTGGAATCCAATTAGATCGTATGCATGCTTTAAAGCTTATCCGCTTTTGTCCCAAAATTTTGACAAGGCCTTGATCCTTTTGTATGATACAGCGCTTATGCCTGTCCGCATGTGATTTACTTGTTTGGTGTTGTTTTTATTTGGGTTGCAAGTATGTTTAAAACATTTCTTGCTAATTCTTGAATTTTCTTTTCAGATATTGCGATTATCATCCATCCCGTTTGATCGAGGAAAGACGAGCAAGGAGTTTTGTTCGGACAACCAACGGGTCGATTCGAGGACGAATCGTCTTGAAGAGTGAGGGGATGATATGAGCACGCCTGGGGCGCCAACGAATTCCATGTCGATGAAGCTCGGCTTCAATGCCCCAAGTGCCGTGAAGCGGATATGCACTCTGTTGCACTTCCAAATTGAGCCGGATTAGTTCATTTGAGCTCAATTCAAGCTCATCCGAGCTCATTCCAGCTCATTAAGCTCGTTAATAGCTCACTCTTAGCTCATTCTAATTATTTAATTGTTGGAATAAAAATTAGTTAACTTAGTTTAAGTTAATTAAATTGCTAGAATGAAATTTAATTAATTTAGTTTAAGTTAATTAATTAATTCAGTCATTTATTATTTTGCTACATGTTATTTCATATTAATTAAATTGTTTAGTTAATATAGTTTTTAATATGTCTAGTGTTTAAAATAAAGTCTTTAAAAATTTGTCAGTTAAATTTTATTCAAATTGATGTTGGTTTATGTGTTTTATAGGTGTCGCCAAATGTGGAATACTTAAGGCAAGATTATGCACGGTTGAAGGGACAATGCATGGTGGCTAAATTAATTTGGTGGACATGTTTCATGAATTTTAAATTTCTTCAAGAATGGGATGACACAAAGACAAGGCATTCACCTTTGTTGCCCACGTGAAGCCATTGACATCCTTCTTGGTCGAATATTTAAATGGTGAATAAGACTTATGCTTTCATGAATTTGTTTTATTCTTCAAAGCTTGGGACGGCATGACAGTACATGAATGCATGGGGGGGCTGACTTTTAAATCATTTACAAGCCATGTGTGGGAATAATTAAAGGAATCTTCATTCCATCTCTTATTGCCAAATGTGGGAAATTTTAAAGGGATAATGCAAGCACATTAAAAAGGGAATTTGTTGCATGAACGGCCAAGCACTATTAAATCAAACAAGGTGAGTGCAAGATAATGGTGGATTAAACAATTGAAATTGAAGGCATTATGAAGCATGGACGGCACATGGGGTTTGAATTAAATAATGATTTGATGAAGGCATATATGGAAGCATGTGTGAATTTGTACAAGAGATAATGGCCATATTATTTTAATGGTTTGGACGGGAATGAAAGTTTATGCATGCTAAGAATTAAAATTAGTATGGAGCTAGAACTTAATCTTTAAATTTGAGCATGGACAGCCAAAATGGAAGCATATTGGACAGCAACTTGGACGACACATGGACATGGGAAATGAAATTAATTTCTTTACAATTAGGTGCATTGGTCGAACAGCCTCTCCATTTTCCATTTCTTTTTTTTCGGCTAGCTTGTAGATTAGCCTATAAATATCTTGCTATTTTCATTTGAGGAACAGAGTTTTTATGAATGAATTTTTATGAACTTTGTTCATTTGAGTGAGTTTATCTCCTCTTCATTTTCGTACAAGTTTTGTTAGACTTATCAAATTTGCTTGTGGCGTCTTCGACTTGTTTGAACTTATCGCCAAATTTCATTTGGTGTGGCGTTCATCAACCTATCTCCATCTATCCACCTTAACGATATAAGAAACGGGGTGACACTGTTGTATAGTGTTGAATCTTTCTTAAGTTAAGTTCGTATTTCCATTTCTATCAACCTATCTTCATACTTCCACCTTAAACATTATAGAATCCGGGGTGACACTCTTTAGTGTTGAATCGCTTCTTGATTAAGTTCTTTTATCCATCTCCATCGAATTATCATTTATCCATTTTATTTATCTATTTTCATTTCTTTTTCCATCAAACCGAACCGCTTCCTATTTTATTCACTTAAGCTTCCGCAAACTCATTTATATTTTCCGATTATTTTCCAAAGGCTTAATTCCTCCTCGTAGACGATTGGGCAACCCGCATACGTTTCGACTCACCCCGAGCCGGTTCGTATCACAATCCCTATTAAACAATAGCTAATAAAGCTAAATACAATATAGTATTAACAAACAAGGTAAACAAGAACGGTTGGCGGCTAAGACTTCAACATTTCAATTTGATCCAACTTCCTTGATTTAAGGGATTAGATAGACTTGATCCGATCAATCTGATTTTCCAAATATATTTATCCAAGTGGTATGATCTTCATTGATGGGCTAGATATAATTCACGATTTCAGCTCAGCCAATAGATATGGTTCAATAAATTAACAATCACCAAAATATGAAAAACTACCTATCTAGTGGGTAAAAAAATGAACACTTCCTCCTATACATCTCAATCATTTCATACTTTTTAATACGAACCATAATAATTTTTCCCAATTATCCAATTTCTTTACTTTCTATCAATTTTCTTCCACGTCCATATATCTCAGAAAAAAAGGGTATAAAAATGCAATCACTTTTTCTTAAAGATCACGACTGGATTCTCAAAATTTTTCTTTAAACTAATGACATAAGTCTGGAAATTTATATATAGTTTGATTAATCACATCATCATCTATCAAACATCGTTTTCACATATTTCTTTATTTGATTCATAAAAGGGGTTAAAGCTTATTCTCTCTGAAGTGAAATTATATAGGGACCGTACAAACCTATAAAGAAAATATATTCGGGCACATGGCCGGACTCCACAGTCAATGCGTGAGATATTATTTACTTTTAACTCAAACAAGAAAGGAGCATCTTTCGAAATAAAAATTAAAAAAATTAGCATTTTCATGTTTGATAACTCACTTTGATGACTTATTCCCTCATTCATTGAACTACATGGAAAGCAATACACTGATGCAGGAACTAAACAAGAAAGATAATAACTTTAATCTCCATTAACAAAAGTTTTTCTTTTCAAATCCTAGCCTCATATTTTATTGTACTCGTTCATAATGATGGAACAACACCATATCCATTATCTTCCTTTGAGAACATCTGATCATCTTCAATCCCCTTGTCTGTTTTCCTTGCAAATTTGCCATTGATACGAGGTCGAGTCTCTGCATAAGCTTTCCTGGATGCATATCTTATTTTCTTCTCAAACTTTCTTGATTTTCTCTTCTCTCTATATCTTAGAACCTTTTCTTCCCTATTCATTGATGTGAATTGCAATGGCATTAGAAGCCAAGGATTTGGGAAGATTTCAGTTGTCGTTGTTGTTGTTGTTGGAAATCCAGTGTATGAATTTGGGATGCCAGCAGGAGTGATCATCAGCATGGGGACCTAAATGAAGCAACAAATAAGTTTAAAAAGCTTAAGATGAGCTGATAATTCGGGGAAATAACGGTAAATTTTGAGGGAAAAAAATAATGAAAAGCCATCGTTATCCTGAATTCTGTTGCTGTGTTTGGCCAGTGAGAAAACTTCAGAGAGCTTCGGAATTAATGGAATGGACTTACATGTATATGATAAATGCCATTAGCCTGAAGCAGCTGAGCTCCCTGAGTGTATTTCACCCCCAACAACAACATTTTCAATAACAATTAATGAACTGTTAGTAAAGCTTAAAAATTCATTTCCCAATGGAACAAAGAATCACACACATATGCATAGATCTTTTTGTTTCACAGTTATGAACAGAACAGACAAATCATAAGTTGTCGGAAAAGCAAATGTAAAGTTAATTTAGAATGTCTAGGATGTTACCCTTAGACTGCTTGAAGGGTAATTAGTGAATGCAGCTTTTGATCCGCTCTGCTCTGAATTGAAGTAAGTACTATGCAATTGCTGTTTCTGCAATTGTGTCTCTTCTTGTAGTGGTTGATTCTTAGTTCTCAAAGTATGAACAGGAACAACACTATCACTTCCACTATCTTCTGGACAATTCACACACACAAGTTGCTGCTGATCAGAGGACTGTTCTGGGCCGAATGACTCGGTACATGTATCGACAACGTCTACGTACTCATCAAGTTGTTCACCATAGGTGAATCCACTCATGGTCTGGTTGTCAGTGTTTCCAGGCTCAAGCAATAACCAAGAATCCGTTTCGTCTTCATCGATTTCTAGATTCAGCTCCATAGTAAGGGCTGCGATTTCATTTTTGGTGTTGAACATGGTTCCTGGCAGCTGATCATCCTGTTGAACACTTGAGGACGAACATATTTGACCCGCGATCGGAGGTATTGGGACCCTGGTATGGCGGCTAGCTAAAGGGTTAACGGAGTGTACTTGGATGTCACATTCGATGCAAAGTGATGCTGCATCAGCACTGCAAGTGACCGCAGCTGGAGCAGCCTCGCAGGCATCACAAATCCACACACGGTGGTGCGACAGGGCCGTAGTACCGTCACCATGGATACGTTTATCGCAGTCATGGCAGAGGTAAGCGGAGTCAGTGTGGCAATAAAGTGTGCAGGCGGCTGCTTGACATGAATCACAAGTATGAATCCAGTTGTTTAGATAACCATCTTCACCGGAGCTCACTTTCAACATGCTTGTTTCATGTCGGGTTCAAACATGTCAGGAAAATGGTGAACTTCCAATGTCGGAAATATCCCGAGACTGAGAAAAAATTATAGAGTTTAGGAAGGAGGAAAAATCTTGACAATGTTTCTACCGGTATATGAAATATTTATAGTATGTTGCGTAATCAAGATTCGAATGATTTAAACATTGTGTTTTGGAAAGAAACAGATTGTTAATAAAAAAGAACCCATTTCGATGTACTTTCTATAGATTTTAGCCACAAGTTCCCACTTTTCCACAAAAAGTTCCACTTGATTTCAAAGCCAAAAGATTCACATTCGACTATGTTATTTTCCAGTATTGATTCAAAAAGATTTTCAACTCGGTTCTTATAATTCGAGCTCTGATATTACATTTGAAGCTATTTTAAGAGAAATATTTTAACTAAGAATTTTTTTGACAGTTAAACAAGTCAAAAGTCTTTGTTATTGTTGGTTATAATTGTCAATTGCAACTTAAAAGAACACAGGATAGATCATTTAAATTGTCATGTTTAAATGACATATTTTGACTCAACCTATTTGAACCTTTAATTGCTAATCTTTGAAGGATTTCAGTAGTTGATAAGTGAGGATTTTACGTGCAAAAATTAAGTCAAATAAAGATTGGATTTAGTCTTTTAATACACTTCAAGTTTCCTTAAACAGGACATTTGACTTTTAAAGGAATTTGATGACTAAAAGCTTTCTTTGAATATATATTTTATTGAAGACTTTTTAATAGTTATTTTTATGCAATTAGAGATTGATATTAGTTGTAATTCAACAAGCATTATATGTATAATATATTGACAGCTTATCTAGGTTAGATATGAGAAAGACAGAGTGTTTTATTCGTTCAATTAGGAATTAATTTTTCATTTTTTGTGTGTGTATGTGTGTGCACGTGCGCGCGCAAAAAGTGCAAGTAAATTGAATTGTGTTCATCAGCTTACATCTAAGTTTTCAAGGAGAAAATATTAAAGGGGGAATGATCTAGTTTGAAGTATAGAAGTGGAATTGTAACTTGGTGAGTGAATTTAACTTAAATTGTACATGTTTATAATGGATTCCACTTAGGCAAGGCCTCACAAACATAACAAGTTTCTGAACTATGTGAACAATTTTTTATGTCCATCTCAATTTTAATAATTAGTAATAACTTCATCGAATTGCAACTAAACGAATATTTGACAGGCAAAAATCAACAAACTTTCATGCATCAAGGCTAAACACTTGACATACTAACTAGAGATCCTACACTGATTTGTAGTCGGGATGGAAGGTTTATCAGTTACTAGATCCTTTATGTTAGTTGGAACAAAATATGTCTATGTTTATAGGTTATCATACCCTTTATGTTATATAGCTCAAATTTGGCCTATTGGAAGGCTAGGATGAAGGTCTTTCATAAAGTCCATGGATGAAAATGATTGACACTCAATTTTAACTAGTTTGAAACCTCAATCAGTTAATGTAACTGGTGTAATGACTCTCAAGCCTAAGGTTACATGGATTAGTGAGGAGGTACATTTGACCAGTGGTAATTAAGAGGCTTTTAATGCAATCTTCTATGGAGTTGACTC
This sequence comes from Gossypium australe, assembly GCA_005393395.2. Classification (NCBI taxonomy): domain Eukaryota; kingdom Viridiplantae; phylum Streptophyta; class Magnoliopsida; order Malvales; family Malvaceae; genus Gossypium; species Gossypium australe. Next base: position 88,438,141 of record CM016615.1, read on the forward strand.
TTAAGAATTCAAGTGAATTTCTAAATGCACCATTGTTACAAATGCTTGGGAAATTCTTAAAACTATTCATAAAGAAACAAACACAATGAAGCAATCCAAACTTCAAATGCTGACTACGAGGCTTGAGGCTCTAAAGATGTAGGAGAATGAGACCTAGCAAAACTTCAATGCAAAGTTGTGATGTTTCAAATCGGGCTTCTTTAGTATTCACTAGGAGATTAATAGACAAATCCAAAGCTTATGTGAAAGGTGCTAAGGTCTTTGCTGGAGAAATTTTCAGTCAATGTGACAACTATCAAGGAACAACAATTATTGACAATATGAAGATTAAAGAGCGTGTGGAGTGTGTCTTGCAGTATTGGCCAAAACAGAGTTGATGTCTCGACAAGGAAAAGGCGTCGTCAGGACGATGCGACCACGACGTCCCGATAAGAAGAAACGCTTCAATACGAAGTCTGGCGTCAAGATGAGCTGATAGCCTCATCACTACGTGGGGACGTGTTCCCTACACAATCGGGTTTCTCTCCTACTTAAACTTTGATTATTCTAGGGATGTTTCAGTCATAATTGTATAGGAATTTTAGCTTATAAATAGGCCTCTTAGCAACCCTAGATAGTTTAGAATAACAACATAATTAATAGAGTTTATGGAAATTTCGGGGAACCTTTGTATTTTGGGTTCAGGGTTTATTTGTTTCTCCATCTTGTACTCCCTTTTTTCGATTTTTTCTATTTTAGTGAAAATTTTCTTTACTCATGGTTTTTTCTCCTCTTCGGATGGGTTTTTCTACATTGAATATTTATGTTCGATTTTCTCTTATTTTGTTTGAGTTTGTTGCATAATTCGGGTTCGACCTAACAAACTAGTAATAGAACTTGGTTCAATTTTCGCATTCAACTTGTTCAGAGATGAAAATGAGGTACGATATCGAGAAGTTTGATGGGATTACAAATTTTATCTTGTGGCAAGTTCGGATGATGGCAATTCTGGTTCAAAACGGTTTGAAAAAGGTAATTATAGGGAAAAAGCCCGTAGATGCAGACCAGATAGAGTGGGAGGAGCTTGATGAGAATGCTCTGTCAACAGTTCAGTTGTGCCTCACTAATAGTGTATTACATAAGGTACTTTCAAAAAAGATGGCAATAGCCTTGCGGAGGAAATTGGAAGCCCTTTATATGAAAAAGTTGCTCGCAAATGGCCTAGTGCTAAAACAACAATTATATACATTCTGTATGGTAGAAGGTAAGTCTATTAGGGATCACATAATTGAATTTGTAACTCTCCTTAATGACCTAAAGAATGTCGAGGTCAATATAAACAACGAAGATCAGTCTATGTTACTACTTTTTTCTTTGCACCTTTCATACAAAACTTTTAGGGAAACCCTGAATTATGGCAGAAAGAGACTCTCATTTGAGGAATTGAAGGGAAATCTTTTAAGTAAGGAAAAATTTGACAATGAGTTAGGTGTGAAGAACAAATTAGATGGGCAAGCCTCGTTTTTTGTTGCTAGAGGAAGGCAACAATCTAAAGATGTCTTTGAATAATTCAAAAGAGACTCCATCTCTACTTGACATGAAACACCCCAAACCCGGCCCACGAGCCTCGACCAGATCTGGTATGTTCCTCAAGTAAAAACGATTCAAACTTGTTTATTCCTTGGGAAAACTTTAAGTGATTTTCGAGAAAAATTTGATTTGGGTTCAAGTTGGAAACATCGTTGTTTTCAAAGATTTCGTTTTGTTAAAACTTTCTTGTTATATTTCAAAATCATAGGTTACCGGTAAAAATTGAGTCTTTAGAGTTTGTTAATTAAATTAAAAAAATCATTTGGATTCAGGTGTCAAAACATTTTTCATTGATTATTAAGAAAAATTACTTAACTTTAAATTTGATAAAAATTCGAAACATAATAAAGTAATTGCAAATGCATGCATAAACAGTTCATACTTAGTGGCCTTATTACATCAAAGCAAAACCCAAAATAATTCAAAGTACTTAAAGTAAAAAGAGTCCAAATAAAATAAATTCCTTGCTGAGCATGGCCACCACTAAGCTCCTGCCGACCCGGTCCATTACTGAGCGTCACCTGAAAAGATATCCCACAACAGGGTGAGTCAAACAGACTCAATGTGTACAACCAACACCAAGTCCAAACAGATTCAGGCATATCAGATCATACATACACATATAGCATTTAAATAAAATGATGCAATCCCGAACCCAATCCTAGATGCCATCCGCTACACATCACCCGTACCAACCATCACACCGTGGGGACTACTAAGTCGACCCTCCATCTGCTACACATCATCGAAAGCAGTCGCTGCAGTCGACGTGCTCATCGCCCTTATAATTTTGTGGCATAGCCACCAGATAATTATTTCGTGACATAAGTCACCACATTCAGATATTTGTGACATAAGTCACCACATTCAGATATCGTTGTAAAGACCACCAGATCACTTCCCCTTTACATATCACCCATATGCCCCATGTCATACAAAACATGCAAATATTATGCCTTATACCTTATTCACATTCTTATAGTTGCACTTATGTGCCATAACAGATATTTATCACAATATACTCATAGCAGGAGTAGGTAAACGTACCTGAGTACTTCGTACCATTACATGGTACCTTAGCCATAATCTTACACTTTCATATTAACACATATAGTAAATTAAAGCCGTAAGTCTATCAAGATTTAGTGTGGGGTACACACCTGGTATACTTAACGTTTTCACTGGAATCCCGAAAATCCCGATCTAAGCTTTAGATCCTTTAGTTCCTATATTCGGCCAACACTTAGCATTTTAGGAAAAAGCCTATTCGGCCAAACAACCAAATCCCGAAGGATTAACACACTTAAATCCTTACCTTGCTGTCGATTTGACTACAAATCAAATCCCAAAACTTTGTAGATTTCCTCCCTTGCAATCGACTAGGCACTAAATCACTTAACTAATTAGTTTCGGCTTTTAAACAAATAGGAAGTAGATCTAAAACACCAAATATGGCCTTGGCCGAATACATATGTTCACTTACCTTGCGATTCTAAAATCCCGAAAACAACCACTTGATTAGGGAGTTGTCGAAATACCCTACAGACATATGTTAGATCCAACCTAACATTTAATCACAATAAAATGGCCTATGGCCAAATATCATCCATAGCTTACCTTAGATCTTAAAAGTCCCGAAAGAACACCGTTACGCTGGTTACAACCAAAAGAAACACATTAATATGGCCTTAGGCATATTCGGCCATCCTTAGAAATCAAGGCCTACCCTTGATTTCGGCACACCAAATAAGAAGAGATAAACCGATTGCTAAAAAGAATACTTACCACCAACGTTTGCTTGAAGATACTAAAAGAGGAAAGATTTCTGCTACTCTTCCGGCTTTTAAGACTTGCGACGAAAAGAAAAGAATAGCTTACTTTGAGATTCGGCTATGGCTCCTAATAGAAATATGATATTCGGCTATCTCAAGGAACACAGGAGGAAGGGTATGAATCTTTTTAGGGGTTACGGCAAAGATGAACTAGGGAGAAGGAGGATTCGGCTAGAACAAATAAAAGAAAAAGAAGACTTTGAGAGAGGTAAAGTGGAAATTCGGCTAGAGGAAGAGATGGGGAAGAAAACAAAAGAAAAGATGAATACTTTGCTTCTCAATTTCGGCTACCTACTCAAACACAAGCCTCTCCTTGTTTTTCTCCTCTTTTTCCTCTTATCCACTTATTTAAAATAATAAAAAATAAAATCATCAATTATCCCTACTTAGCCGAAATTTTTAAAAGAATAAAACCTCATCCTAAACTCCTCCCATAGACTCCCCATGTCGTCCATCACTTTCCCTTGTTGCCGCAAAATAAAAGCTTTTATTTAGCTTCCCATGTGACTTGAACCTTGGCCCATTTGCACCTATTTGTGGCGTCATTTACAGAGGCCTTAAGTGGCGCCTCCAAACCACTTAACCAAGCCCATTTCTGTGTCATATTTCCCCTACATTTTCTCTTAAGGCCACCCTGCTAAGCTTCCTCTTTTAGATTTAAAATCTAATAATTTCTAAGGCATTTCTCTACACTCTAGGGTTCCCCAAAATTTATAAAACACATTCACATACACATAAACATGCTTCCACGTATATTCAAACAGAAATGCATAAGCCCAAATCCAGGATATTACATGACACGAGATATAAAGCAAGGTTGGTTGCTCGGACACTGCTAGCTCTTGTTGCATCAAACAATCTCAAGTTAGAGCAGCTTGATGTAAAAAATGCATTCTTTCATGGGGATTTTGATGAGAACATATATATGCAACAACCAGAATACTTCAGAATCAAAGGCAAGGAAGACCTTGTTTTCCTTCTACGAAAATCTTTATACGGTCTGAAGCAGTTTCCTCTATAGTGGAACAAAAAGTTTGATTCCTTCATGTTAAGTATTGGTTTCGCTCGAAGCAAGTGCGAAAGTTGTGTGTATCTACAATGTTTAGATGATGTATCATTTATTTACTTGTTTTTTATGGTAATGATATGTTAATAGAAGCCAAGGATCCATCCGAAATTGAGTAACTTAAATCCATGCTTAATTCTATGTTCGAGATAAAGGCTCTTGGTATAGCCAAGAAAATGTTAGGGATGGAAATTTCGATAGATTGACACTTCGGGAAGCTATTTCTATCACAACATAAATACATCGAGAGAATTCTCGAGCAATTTGGAATGCAACACTCAAAACTGATAAGTACTCCCTTAGCTGTCCACTTCAGACTTTCAATTTCATACGCACTACAAGTCGAAGATGAAGAAAGGTACATGTCATCGGTTCCTTATTCTAGTGGAGTCAGAAGCCTAATGTATGTTGTGGTTTGTACTCGTCCCGATATCTTACATGCTATTAGTTTAGTAAGTAGATATATGACCAAACTCGACAAATTACACTAGCAAGCTGTGAAGTGGATTGTTTTTATATTTGAGGAGGACTTTCAATACTTGTTTGGAATTTGAAAGATGTTTATATGGTTTAGTCATCTACGTAGATTTAGATTATGTTGGAGACTTAGACAAAAGAAGATCTCTCATATGTTATTTGTTCCCTTTTGAAAATTGAACTATTAGTTAGAAAGCCAGGCTTCAAGCCACTGTGGTTTTATCAACTACCGAAGCTGAATATATGGCTATCATAGAGGCTGTGAAAGAAGCCACTTGGTTGAAAGGTCTATTCAGAAGCTGGTTGATAGAAATGACAAGACTGTCATATATTGTGATAGTCAAAGTGTCATATATCTCACAAAAGATCAAAACCACGAAAGAACAAAGCACATAGATATTCAGTACCACTTTATTTGAGAGGTGATTGTTCAAGGAGATATTCAGATCTCAAAATCAACACAAATGATAATCCAACAGATATGATGATGAAGAGTCTTCCAATTTCCAAGTTCGAGCATTGTTTGGACTATGTAAGCATTCAACAGGGATCAAGTTCGGCCCCTAACAGGGCTCAACAAAGAAGGCATTTTGAAAATACGAGCCAAGGTGGAGATTTTTGGAGTGTGCCTCACATTCTTGACCGAAACAGAGTTGATATCTCGATGAGGAAAAGGTGTTGTCTCGACGATGCAACCATAACATCCAGATGAGAAGAAATGCCTCGTCCTGATGACGGGAAGCTTGGCGTCACAATAAGCCGATAGCCACGTCACGGCGTGGTGATGAGTTCCCTACACAATCAGATTTCTTCTCCTAGTTAAACTCTGATATATTTTCCTAGTTAAACTTTGGTTATAATAGGGATGTTTCAGTCATAATTGTACATGAATTTTAGCCTATAAATAGGCCTTTTAGAAACCTTATATAGTTTGGAATAAGAACAAAACAATTAAAAGAGTTTCTGGGAAATTCGGGGAACCTTTATATTTCAGGTTCAGGTTTAATTTGTTTCTCCATCTTCAACTTCCTTTTAGGTTTTTTTTTCATTTCAGTGAATTTTTTCTTTGCCCGTGGTTTTTTATCCTCTTCGGAGGGCTTTTTCTAAATTAAATATTTGTATCTGATTTTCTCATTTTCCGTTCGAGTTCATTGCATAATCCGGGCATGACCCAACAAAGCTTATAGGTTCATTGAGAATCTTTAAGATGAATCTTGATAAGACAAGAAAGAGAAAAGGCAAAAAAAAATAAGAATATTTTTTTGAAAGTTACATCCCTTGTTGCAACTAAGGGAAAATATGCCATAGAAGAACTATAAGAGCAAATGACCCTTCTTACTCAGAACTTTAATAAGGTATTCAAGAAGTTAATCAAGAGGCATGAAAGGCTTGATGTAAACAAAAATCCTATAAAGTCCAAGGTCAAATGAGTTGTGATCAATGAAGAAACCTCTAAAGTGAACCAAAAGCTGGTGAAGCTTATTAAAGTAAAAGACATTTTTTGGTTGACAAGACTACAGAATTAGAAGCAACACTAAAATAACTTGCTTCTGCTCGCTTTGTACTAAAGAAACTTTGTTTTGGTTGTGGAAAGCTAGACGAAATTCTCTTAACTGGTAGGAGAGACCCTGTTAAGGGTGAACATGGCTATATGGAAAATAGAGACAAAACTGTTCAATCAGTTGTGTTTGTCAAGCTTAAAGAAGTTGCTAATCAACTTGAATAGTATAAAGGTTGAAATTATCAACACAGAGAGGCGTAGCAAGCATAATAAGAGGATAAATTATTACTACTATTATGTGTTATTCCATATCAAGCCAAGGTGGCTTGATCTTCATAAGGATTTGAGAAAGAATCAGTTAGGTGTAGCCTTAGTTGCAACTCAAGGAAAACTATTAAGGTATTAAAGCAAAAGTTAGTTTAGAGAAGAAAAGACTAGAAGTGTTTTATTGTTAACCATAAATCTTTAAAGGGTACCATTAATCATGTGTGGTACTTTCATAGTGGATGCTCTAGGAACATGAATGGTAATAGTTATTATCTCAGAAACTTCCAAGAAAGCCATGAAGGCAAGATGACCTTTGATTATGGAAAAAAAAGGGGCAAGATTCTTAGGAAAAGAATCTTGAATTTTGAAGGAATGCCTCAATTATAGAATTTCTTTCTTGAATGGATTAAATGTAACGACCCGAATTTGGGCCTAGTAGAATTGGGCTTATTAGGCCTTGGCCAGGGGAGCGTTTAAATTTTTTAGAACAAGAGAACGACACTAATGCAAGTTGGACCCATTAGGTGAGTGATTTTGGAAGATTAGGGGGCTTCCATGAAGTCCCGAGATCAAATCTGGGCTTTCGGAAAAATTTTGGTTTTAGGTGAATAAAACCCTGGGAGTTAGTAAGTAGGCTTTAAGAATAAAATGTGGGAAAAAATGACACAAGGAAAGGAGTGGTCTGGTGGTAAGGTATCATTAAGGGAGTAAGGAAGAGCTTGGGTTCAAGTCTTGGCACTTGCAATTCATTTTGATTTCTTTTTAAAGGAACTTAGACTTTGGCCCATAGACTTATATTTAGTTGCGCATGCTTTAAGACACAAAAGGAGCTTGTGTTGTGGTGGCATGTAGCATCTGGAGCATAGGAGAGGGCACACACAAGTGTGTAATTGATATTGGACTGGTCTATGTGAATCTCATATCTGTGGCTAGATTTGGGCTAATTGGGGCACACGAGCGTGTGGGCCCACTTGGGCCGAGAATGGGCCTAAGGCCCATTCGCATCATTATCTCTCTTTAGAATACCTTGAGTCGCTCGAGGTGACTGTAGACCTTCTGAGGGGTTGACAAAATTACTGAAATACCCTTGGTTTACAAAATTACTGAAATACCCTTGGTTTACAAAATTACTAAAATACCCTTGGTTTGTAAAATTACCCCGATTTGTAAAATTTCTGAAATACCCCGATTCGCAAAATTATTGAAATACCCTCAGATTGCAAAATTACCGAAACACCCCTAATTTGTGAAATTACCGAAATACCCTCAGATTGCTAAATTGTCGAAATACCCTCGATTTGTAAAATTACTGAAATACCCTCAAATTGTAAAATTACTGAAATACCCTTGATTTGTGAAATTATCGAAATACCTCTGGTTTACAGAATTATCGAAATACCTCGGTTTACGAAATTACCAAAATACCCCTAGTTTGTGAAATTACTAAAATACCCTCCAAGGGTAAAGTTACCGAAATACCCTCTATGGGTAAAGTTACCGAAATACCCCTGACGGATAAAATTACCGAGATGCCCTTACGGAGCGAAATGACCATTTTACCCCTAACCGATTAAATGACCATTGTACCCTTATGGTAGTACTAGTGTTGTATGTGTTAATTGTATGATTGATTATGTTTGAGATGCACTGCATACATGGATTAGTTATGAGTAGAATTACCGAATTACCCCTGTAGGGTAGTGTAATAACCCATTTTTCCCGGGCTTGTAACAAACCAAAACAATAGAAAAATAAAAAATATATATATGACCAGTGTCCTTTTACAGAGCCCAAATTTAATAGCCCAAATACTAAAAACCAAACCCAACACCTAAACTGCCTACCCATTACCCGTTACACCGGAGCCCAAATCCTACCCAAACCCAAACTTAACTAAACAAGCCCAGTGGCCCACAAATGCTCGTAAGCCTCACACCCTTCGATTGAGCCACAATCCGCGTGAGCCACGCTGCCATCAACGCACGGACAGCCCCTCCTCGCCAGAATCCTCACCTTCGACCTGCACAGAAAAGGAAAAACACAGCAAAAGAAATGGCAAATAAACAAGACATATTTCTTTCTTTTTTTTCTTTGATTTCTTTCGAGGCTATATAAACCCAAAACAACTTGTAAAATAGACACATATACAGAGAACAGAAACCAATAAAAAAATAGAGAATACAAAAAGATTCAAAAGTTATAGAGAAATAAAAATACCAAAATCTATTTCATAGGTGATTTACGTTCTTTTTTATTTTTTTTCTTTCGATCCCTGCATATTTCATACACAAAACAGTTTATAAAAAACAAAAGGGGCAAAGTTTTACCTTTGGGCCACCGCATGGGACGGCACATGGGACGGAGCCTAGGTCGGAGCCCTGGCCTTAGGCCGAAGGGCTGAGAGAAATTTTTAAGGCCCTCTGATGTTTTTTTTTTTAAAAGGGTGTTTAAATATTTTTTTGGGGCTGATTATTTGCTTATATAGAAAAAAGAAATGACGCCGTTTTTACATAAGTAAATAAGTACAAAACGACGTTGTTCAGAAGAGAGAATCCGTGCATTGACCCGAAAACCCGGGGAGGATCCGCGTGTTTTATAAAAAAAGGGAACTTACTATTTCAGTCCCTTTGCAATTTTATTTGTTTTAATTTCATCCAATTTAATATTTTCTTTATTTTTTTAATTAGCCCTGAAGGTCTGTTTTTGTTTCAATTAAGTCCTTGGATTGCTTAAAGGCCAAAAATCATTACGACGCCGTTTTGGAGAGAAGGCAGAATTGCCCCATAAGTCCTTGTGGTTTAACGCGTGTTTTGATTTAGCCCTTTTTATTTATTTTTATTGCTATTTAGCCCCTATTTTTTAAAATCTTTTCTTTATTTATATTTTAAAATATTATTAAATTATTTTATCATATTAAATATTTTATATTTTCTTTATTATTTATATAGTAATTTATTAATATTATAAATTTCATATATATTTTTATTATTTATTATTTTATTTTGTTTAATATTATTTTTAATTACATATTATTTTTTATATATTAGTTATTATATTATACATTTTAAAATTTTGTACATTGTATAGTATTATATTATATCATATATTATTTTTTAAAAATTTTATTTTATATAAAATATTTATATTATATAACATATTATTTATTCTTAAATATATAGTTTTCTTTTATGTATTATGTTATTATAAATATGCTTTTATTTAAAGTTATAAATCATTTATTTATTAATGTATTTTATTTATTATCCCAAAATATATATATATTATGTTTTTTTTGCAATATTTATTTATTATTTGGCATATGTCATTGCATGAAATGTTTAATTTTGCATAAGAAGTTTTCATATTTATTTTGTAGTTTTATTATTATTATTTATTGCTTTATATATATCCATACTCTTTCATTCATTTACGATTGCTTTAGTGTAAATATTGTTGTTAGTCGTATTTTATATTGCCTATATTAATGTTAAGTGTTAGCATGTCATGATAGTTTTTGGTACTTATATTTGATGATGTATTAATACGATATTTTCATATGGATCATTGTTTAAAATAAAATACATTTTGCAAAATTACTATAATTTATTTAAAGGTTTTTTTAAAATAAGGCAATGTTTTGTATTTAGAAATTCGGGAAATAGTGCCCTAACATGCTGGGTTTCGATTTTCCGTTTAACTAAATAACTAAATGTCATTTTGATAAAATTTTGTAAATCATGAGATGATTTTAGTTATGAGGGTTTAAAAATATCATGTCCTAACATGCTGGATGTGATGTTTGTATTCTTTCGAAACAAAGGAATCTCAAATTTTAACTCAAATTGTTTAAGTTTTTAAAAAAAAATCATATTTTAAAATTTTTTTCAAATTTTCAGCATTAGGACATGATTTTATCGATTAGGTACCAATTTTTGGGTGTTATGAGGGTGCTAACCCTTCCTCATACGTAACCGACTCCCGAACCCATTTTCTTATTTTTCGTTTACCAAAATCAAATGTTTTGAAATAAAACATTTTGCAAGGTGGTCCAATCACACCTAAGTAAAAAGGGATTGATGGCGACTCCATTTTCACTTTTTAAAGTCGATCCCCGTTTTTACCAAAACCTTAAAAATGGTTTCGACAGCTTGGCGACTCCACCGGGGACCAATAAGAGAGTCAAGTCGTAAAATCGATAATTTCATGTCCGTTTGTTTCAAATTTAAAATTCTAAACTTTTTTTAAAAAAACATGATCCTTTTATTGCATGTGGTTTTAATATATATCTCTGCATTGCACTACATGACCGTTGTGGTTGCGCCTTTAAGTGGGAGAGAGAAGCTATGCCTTCGTGAGGTTTTCACCTCCGTATGGGCTAGTGGATTGCTTTCGGGATACATCTGTACCTATGTTTTCGTGAAGTTTTCACTTCCGCATAGCCATAGGGAAATGTATTCCCCTGAACCGAACTCGGTCTGTATGAGCCTATAATGGGTGAGGATCGAGGAATCTGCTAGTTCAGGTACCTCAACTTTAGAACTAAACCGCATATAGTAAACCCTAAGGACCCACCTTAGGTAGAGCTATGCCAAACTTTAGTAGTTACCCAAATAGGTGTTTGTTTATTTTATTTGCTTTATATTTTATTCTGTGGTACTAACTTCTTGTGTTTCATTTTTGTGCATGTCATTTCATATTTTTAGAGGTATCGATTCACGGTCAGTTTCTAAGTTAGAAAGCTGGTTATGGATAATGAATTCCTTGATAAAGTGGAAGACAATGCAACTGTTCGCACATGGTCAGAGAAAACACAATTGGAGAAAGCGAATAGCTTAGCTGACGGGTATGTGTCTGAACTATGGGATTTTGCTCGTATTAATATTACGCAAAATGAGTTCCGATAGTTGAGGGAGATATGGACCTAGTGGGACGATGAGGCAAAGCAGCTGTTCTATCGTAATTATGGCGATCTACCCTACTTGCTCGACATTAAGGTAGATAAGCATCTATTCCGGGCTATGACTCAGTTTTGGAACTCTGCTTATAGTTGTTTTACTTTCGAGGAAGTAGATTTAGTGCCCACGTTAGAGGTATATACAACCTTGCTTCACTGTTCGAGGGTCCAAGTCGACAAAGCTTATTTTAGGGCTGCCAATGTCCCAACCTTTGTGAAGAAGTTAATGAGTATCACAGGGATGAGTGAATAGTGGGTTGCAGCTAGAATCCAAGAGAAAGGTAGGGGTAAATGCATACCTTGGGTGAGTTTGAGAGACCTTGTAACACCCCCAAACCCGGCCCAAACACTACAACCGGATCTGGTATGTCACTAAGTAAATTTTATAAAAAGATGTAGCACTTTGGAAAAAACAATAATCAGGTTTAAATATTTATATCGAAAACATAATAATTTATTAAGTCATATAAGATATAAAGTTATAAATTGCCTTGGTGAATTTTTTTTCTTAAATAAAAACCGAAATTTTATAAATGTCCCAACTTAACTTTAAACATCAAATTTAACTACCCAGTAATAAAAGCCCAACAAAATACTAAAACATAAATGATAGTCTAGTGGCCTAAGGCCTTATTACAACGAAATTTAAAACCCACTTAAAATAAATTTCTTAAAAATAAATAAATAAAGTAAAGTCTTTTTGCTGAATCCTTAGTACTCTATCGCATGGCCACCTTGCTCTCCTCTCCAGCCCGGTTCGATGCACTAAGTGCTACCTGAAATGGTTAAAATAATAGGGTGAATCGCGCAACTCAGTGTGCAACCCTCGTGCACCATCAGATTGGGCCTTAGCCCACAGATCAGAATATAGAACATAACATAGAAGATAACATACATAAAACTCAACCCAATCCTAGGTTTCCATCCGCTACACACCACCCTTACCTGCCAATCACACCATTGGGGATTTCTACAATCAACCCACACCGCTACACACCATCGATGGCAGTCATGCTGCAGTTAGCTGCTCATCGTCAAAGTTGTGATAGAGTCACCAGGCTGAAATGGCAGAAGCCACCAGAAACAGAGTTGTGACAGAGTCACCAGGCTGAAATGGCATAAGCCACCAGAACAGATCACTTCCTCTTTCATCAATCACCCAACCCCAAGCATACATAGAAATCGACATATAAAACATATCGTTTTTTAACAGAAACATTCACTGAAGAATGGCAGAAATCACTAACCTGATATTTATCCTTTACCCTCCTCGGGTTTTCAAACATTATGCCGGGATTTTGGCATTTAACAGAGTATAGCAGATTTATTACATATATATAAATTAGCATTCAATCTAAAGGTGTGAGAAGTTACACGCCTGATATCGCGTAGTTCTACACTCTTAGTCAATATCCTTGCTATCCGGATCTACAACCCTCAGTCTAAAACCTTGCTCAAAAGCCGGAAGAATACGAAGATTTGGCCTCCCCTATAATCGGCCAAAGGCTAGTAAATCCTGAATTTGCTCACTAAAATCAATAGATCTCCTTACCTTGAAATCCCGAAAGTAACACGATTCGAGTGTTACTGAACTATGACTTAGAGATCTACGCGATTGACTCCACTTCAGATCCCGGAATGCCTAAAAATAAGAGAAAACAATAGATTAGTCACTAAATAGCCATTCGGCCAGAGACTTTGAAAAGCCGGAAACGATTTGGATCCCACAAATCAATACTTACCTTCAATTCCCTTCAGATTTCGGCATAAGCAGACATCCCAGAGTGATTTCGGCAATCACAGGAGACGAGATATCACGATTTCGGCTTTTATGAAAATCTCAGAAAAGATGAATTGATGTGGTTTTGGCTAAAAAGAAAAGTGAAAAGAAAGCAAAGAGAGGCTTGAAGATTCGGCTAAAGTGTCTTGAAAGAGATGAGAAAGGAATCTGTTAGAGGATTCGACCAACTGAAGAAAAAGAAAAGAGAGGGAGAATAGAGTAGGAATTTCGGCAGAGAAAAGAGAAAAAAGATGAAAACTTGGACAGCAAATTCGGCACATCCACCTTAAGCCAAAATTGAGTGCCCCTTTTCTTTCCAATTCTTCAAGATTTCGGCTAACATTAAACACCTAAAGATAGCTCCTATATTTCTAAATTTACTCATCCCAAAAGAGACTTAACTAGCTCCAACTCCTCCTTCATTTATCAACACAATATGCACGTATTAAAACATAATAAAATTCCCTAAAAAATAGCCTTGTGCCATCCCCCCTTACTCTTTTAAATGCCAAAATTTAGCCCTATAACTTGGACTTCAAGCAACCAAAATTTGGGCCCTCCTCATGCACTAGTGACGCCACTTACAGCTCCCCTTTACTGTGCCCCTAGCTGCTGGGCCACAAGCCGAATATGTCAATTAAACTACTAAAACTTGAATTTAAGCCCCTAGAGTGTCTAAACAAAATATTTAATCAAAGCCTCAGCCCAAACCTAAGCCCCATTTGCACCTCAAATCCTTAAATTAATATTTTAAGCATACACTACACAAAATGCACAAGCCCATAAATTCAGAATGTTACATTTCTACCCCCTTAAAATAAATTTCGGCCTCGAAATTTACCTGATCAAAAGAGATGGGGATACTGCTGTCGTATAACATCCTCTAGCTCCCACGTCGCCTCTTCTACGTCGTGATTTCGCCACAAAACTTTGACCAAAGGGACGGACTTCCTTCTCAACACTTTTACGTCTCGATCCAATATTTGCACTGGTTCTCCTCAAAGGATAAATCTGACCTTACTTCAATATCTTCCACCGGCACCACATGGGATGGATCAGAACGATAACGTCTTAGCATCGAGACATGAAACACGTCATGTATCTGCTCTAACTTTGAAGGCAACTCCAAACGATAAGCCACTGGCCCCACGCGTTCCAATACCCGATAAGGTCCAATAAACCGGGACTTAGCTTACCCTTCTGTCCAAACCTCATTACCTTCTTCCATGGAGATACCTTCAAAAAGACTTGGTCTCTCACTGCAAATTCCACCTCCTTCCGCTTCCGATCCACATATGACTTTTGCCGATCAGACGCTTCCTTCAACTGAGCCCGTATTAACTTAACTTTCTCCTCCGTTTCCGAAACTAGTTCTGGACCCAACACCTGACGTTCACCCAACTCCGTCCAACAAGTAGGAGTACGACATCTCCGTCCATATAATGCTTCATAAGGCGCCATCTGAATACTGGATTGATAGTTGTTATTATACGCGAATTCTGCCAAGGGCAAATATTCCTCCCAACTACCCCTAAAATCGATGATGCAACCCCTTAGCATATCCTCCAAGATCTGAATTACCCTCTCAGACTGACCATCAGTCTGTGGGTGAAAGCGGTACTAAAGTCTAACCTTGTTCCCAATGCTTGATAAAGAGCCTTCCAGAATCATGACGTGAACCTAGGGTCCCTATCTGATATAATCGACACAGGTACACCACGTAATCTCACAACCTCAGCCACGTACAATTTAGCCAACCTTTGCAAAGGGTAGTCAACACGAATCGGTATGAAGTGAGCAGATTTCGTCAGTCGATCCACAACCACTCAAATTGAATCCTTCTTAGTGGGCGTAAGGGGTAACCCACTAACAAAATTCATCGTGATTCTCTCCCATTTCCACTGCGGAATCTTCACCGGTTGCAACAACCCCGAAGGCACTTGGTGTTCTGCTTTCACCTGTTGGCACGTCAAGCACTTTCCCACGAATTCTGTTACCTCTCGTTTCAGACCTGGCCACCAAAATTATTCCTGCAAATCCCGATACATCTTAACCCCTTCAGGATGCATAGCGTAAGGGCTACTATGCGACTCCTGAAGAATCCCCTGCCTTAACTCCACATCCTTTGGCATACAAACTTTCTTACAAAAACACAGGACCCCATCACCATTTAAATTGTAGTCCTCACCTTCACCATTCTGTACTTGTCGGATTCGAGTTCCCAAGATATCATCCAAAAGTTGTTTCTCTTTGATCTGACTTGTCTACATAGGTCTTACTTGAAGTTCAGCCACCAAACTGCCATCCTCATACAAACTGAGATTAGCGAACATCGCCCTCAAATCCGCTATCGCCTTCCTACTCAACGCATCTGCCACCACGTTAGCCTTACCTGGGTGGTATTCGATCGAACAGTCATAGTCCTTCAAGAGTTCAATCCACCTATGTTGCCTCAGATTCAATTCCTTTTGGGTAAGGATAGACTTCAGACTCTTATGGTCCGTGTAAATAACCGACTTCTCCCCATACAGATAATGCTTCTAAATCTTCAGAGCAAACACCACCACCGCCAATTCTAAATCATGCGTAGGGTAGTTCAACTCATGCGGTCTTAACTGTCGGGACGCATACACAACCACTTTTCCATCTTGCATCAACACACATCCTAAACCCGTGTGTGACGCATCACAGTAGACGGTAAATTCTTTTCCCACCTCTGGCTGAATTAACACTGGCTCTTCCGTCAAGATTCTCTTCAGCTTCTCAAAGCCCTCCTGTTGTTTGTCAGTCCAAACAAACGGTGCTCCCTTCCTCAACAACTTAGTTAAAGGGGCCGCAATTGAAGAGAACCCCTTGATAAACCTCCTGTAATACCCTGCCAATCCCAAGAAACTTCGAATTTATGCTACAGACTTCGGCGGTTTCCAATCTAATACAGCTTCTACCTTCCGAGGGTCTACTCTAATTCCCTCTGCAGAAACTACATGCCCTAAGAAAGTCACCTCCTTCAGCCAGAACTCACACTTACTGAACTTTGCGTACAACTGCTTCTCCCTCAGAATTTGCAACACCACACGAAGATGTGCATCATGCTCCTCCTTGGACTTGGAGTAAACCAAAATATCATCGATGAACACCACCACGAACCGATCAAGGTATGGTTGAAACACCCGGTTCATCATATCCATAAATGCTGCTGGCACGTTTGTCAAATCGAACGGCATTACCAAGAACTCATAATGACCGTAGCGTGTTCGAAATGCCGTCTTATGAATGTCCCCTTCCTTCACCTTTAATTGATGATAACCCGACCTTAGATCAATCTTCGAAAAGACCGAAGCTCCTTTAAGCTGATCGAACAGGTCATTGATTCTTGGCAATGGGTACTTGTTCTTAATCGTCAACTTATTCAGTTGACGATAGTCCACGCACATACACATGGATCCGTCCTTCTTTTTTCACGAATAGGACCGGCTCTCCCCATGGAGACACACTCGGTCGAATAAATCCTCGATCCAAAGCCTCCTGAATCTGAGCTTTGAGTTCCACCAACTCCTTCGGTGCCATTCGATAAGGAGCAATAGATACCGGAGCCGTACCCGGAAGTAGTTCTATTCGAAACTCCACTTCGTGATCCAGGGGTAATCCTGGCAACACCTCCGGAAAGACATCCAATAAATCCTTGATTGTTCGAACCTCATCAACAGTCACCTCCTTAGCATCCAGAGCATTAATAAAAGCTAGGAATGCGTTGCATCCTTTTCGAATCATCTTAACAGCCTTCAATGCCGATACTACGTTGGACAAATAGTTCCTTCTCTCCCCTAACACAACCACCTCCCCGCCTTCCGGGGTACTCAACACCACACGCTTGGTCTCACAATCCAACTTAGCACGATGCTTAGTCAACCAATCCATTCCTATGATAAGATCAAATTCTCCAAATGGCAATTCCATTAAGTCTGCCGAAAACACTACCCCTTGAGTCTCTAACCGTACATCCTTAAATAGCTTGTCCACTACCCTAGATTGTCCTAGGGGACTAACCACGGTCAGAGTCTATACTTAGGGTCTCAGATATCGAACATGCAACATAGGAGTGGGTTGACCCAATATCAATCAAGGCAAGAAAAGGGTTATCAGCAATAAGAAAACGTACCGGTTATGACATCCGATGCGTCACCATCCTCCTGTTGACGAACTGCATAAACTAGACCCGGCTGCCTCGGATCTACATTACCTGCACCTCTACCAGGTGCTCCACGTCTGCGACCAGCCCCATTTCCACCTCTACCTGAACCACGACCCCTCAGTCCAGGTGGGTCACCTCTCCTAGTCTGATAGAACCTCGGCCCGTTGGCTGTACCTGATCCACTTGCGGACAGTCCTTAATCAGATGCTCCGTGGATCCACACCTGAAACATCCACCCGTTCTTCTTCTACACTCCCCAGAATGTGCTTTCTCGCACCAATTGCATAATCGATTCTGATTCCCCGCAGCAGGTGTCGGAGCACGAGTTGGCCCATCAGACCTAGGCCTTTTCTGCGAATTCCTAAATGCTCCTGCCAGCCCAAAATTTCTCTTATTCCTTCCCCGCTCCTTATCTCTTTCCTATCTTTCAGTCCATTTTACCTCCTCAGCTATCTTAACCTTCTCCACCAGAACAGCAATATATATCTCTCTCTCTCTGCGGTGCTATCAAAACCCTTAACTCATTCTGCAATCCATCCTCGAACCGAACACAACGTTCATATTCAGTTGCTACCATTCCTCGAGCGTAGCGACTCAAGCGCAGAAACTCCGCCTTATATCCAGCCACAGATTTACTTCCCAGCACTAGATTCAGAAATGCCTTCCTCTGTGCATCCACATAGCTGGCCCCAACATACTTTCCCTGGAACGACTCCTTAAAGAAGTCCTAGTCAATCCGATCTGCGGCAGTACCCTCCTTCATCGTGAGCCACCACTGATAAGCCTCGTCTCGAAGAAGAGACACGACCCCTTTCAACTTCTCCTCCACTGTGAAATCTAAGTCATCCATTATGCGCTCAGCCGCTTCCATCCGATACTCAGCTGTATTAGGGGCTACGCCAGAAACTCCCCTAAACACTTTTGCCCCATTGGCCTTAAGCCGCTCCGACACAGATTTCCAGGCTCCTGTGCCCATGCCTACTCCAGCAACTCTCTCTAAAACCCTCAACATCGCCTGAGATACAGCATCATCTCTGGTCGCCTGATCCCGTAATTCTCCCTCCGCGGCTGGAGGATCCGGCATTTCGTTCCCTGACCCGTGGCCAGACCCTACTAGCTCAGACAAAGTCATCCTACCCTTACCGCGTCCACGCGGCGGACGTCCTCGACCCCATGCACTCATTCTTCCAATTGACGTTTATCTGATTAAAAAAAAATTATGAATCATTAATTCTTTCCACTGATTAACCACGAACAATCTTATGAAAAGTAGTTTTGAGAGTGATTCTTTCGAATTCGAGCCTATCCACAGTTTCAGTCTCAAGTTTACCTCCTAATTCTAGAGGCCGCATACATTCAATCAATCAACATATAAACAACATCCGTGCACCCACATTCAACTCCTAGGGATATTTTTGTTATTCCACTACCTAGGGGTATTTTTGTAATTTATCCTACAGGGGTATTTTTGTAATTTTCCAAAATAGGGTTCCTTGGTGATTTTGTGAAATAAGGGTATTTTGGTAATTTTGCAATTCGGGGGTATTTCAGTAATTTTGAAGTCCGGGGGTAGTTCGGTGATTTTGAAATCAGGGGTACTTTGGTCATTTCCCAAATCAGGGGCAATTTAGTAATTTTTTTTACAAATCAGGGATATTTTAGTTATTTTAATAATCAGTGGTAATTTGGAATTTTACAAATCAGATATATTTCCACAATTTTTTTTAAACAGGGGTATCTTGGAGGATTTGATTTTAAAAGAAAAATAGTAGTGTTCAAGTGGTTGTGAGTTTTTGGTTGTTGTCGTGTTGTTTTTTTTTTTCTAAGGAAAATTTTCGTTGACTTTGTAAATCGGGGTATATTTGCAAATCTTGGTATTTTTTTTCAGAGTAAGGGTATTTTAGCAATTTGGTAAAAATAAGGTGGCTGGTCCCTTTCGGGTTTTAATTATAGATTTTGGCCCTTCAACAAATCCTCGTGGCTAGGGTGAATAGTCACTAAGCACCAGGTAGAATTCCAGCGAAGAGGAGGTGAGTCACTAGGACTGCTTAAGTACCAGGCTCTTCCGGATCCAATCTTAGACATGCGCATGACTATTGCCACACCCTAGTCTTGCGACTTGTTCACGGGTTTGTTTAGTGAAATTAAGTCTTATGAGATTTTAGAGGTTGTTTCAGCTAGGCCTAGAATCCATCAGGTTCTAATCTAACTAATCTACGTCCCATAAAGCCCATTAAGCCTACATATACTTCACACAATAGTTTAGAATACTTACCTGGCGGACTTGAGCTGGAGATGCAGGTGCCATTCCGAGCTAACAGACCTGTTATCATTTAAAAACATGCATGTTTCAAAAGCCCATTTTTAGAAAACGTTTTGAGCCCAAAAAAAACCAAAAGCCGAGTTTTGAACTGGGCTCTGATACCAATTTGTAACACCCCCAAACCCGGCCCAAACACTACAACCGGATCCGGTATGTCACTAAGGAAATTTTATAAAAAGATGTAGCACTTTGGAAAAAACAATAATCAGGTTTAAATAATTATACCGAAAACATAATAATTTATTAAGTCATATAAGATATAAAGTTATAAATTGCCTTGGTGAATTTTTTTCTTAAATAAAAACCGAAATTTTATACATGTCCCAACTTAACTTTAAACATCAAATTTAACTGCCCAGTAATAAAAGCCCAACATAATACTAAAACATAAATGATAGTCTAGTGGCCCAAGGCCTTATTACAATGAAATTTAAAACCCGCTTAAAATAAATTTCTTAAAAATAAATAAATAAAGTAAAGTCTTTTTGCTGAATCCTCAGTACTCTATCGCATGGCCACCTTGCTCTCCTCTCCAGCCCGGTCCGATGCACTAAGTGCTACCTGAAATGGTTAAAATAATAGGGTGAGTCGCAAAACTCAGTGTGCAACCCTTGTGCACCATCAGATCGGGCCTTAGCCCACAGATCAGAATATAGAACATAACATAGAAGATAACATACATAAAACCCAACCCAATCCTATGTTTCCATCCGCTACACACACCCTTATCTGCTAATCACACCATTGGGGATTTCTACAATCAACCCACACCGCTACACACCATCGATGGCAGTCATGTTGCAGTTAGCTACTCATCATCAAAGTTGTGATAGAGTCACCAGGCTGAAATGGCAGAAGCCACCAGAAACAGAGTTGTGACAGAGTCACCAGGCTGAAATGGCATAAGCAACCAGAACAGACCACTTCCCCTTTCATCAATCACCCAACCCCAAGCATACATAGAAATCGACATATAAAACATATCATTTTTTTAAACAGAAACATATAAAACATATCATTTTTTTAAACAGAAACATTCACTGAGGAATGGCAGAAATCACTAACCTGATATTTATCCTTTACCTTCCTCGGGTTTTCAAACGTTATGCCGGGATTTCGGCATTTAATAGAGTATAGCAGGTTTATTACATATATATAAATTAGCATTCAATCTAAGGGTGTGGGAAGTTACACACCTGATATCGCGTAGTACTACACTCTTAGTCAATATCCTTGCTATCCGAATCTACAACCCTTAGTCTAAAACCTTGCTCAAAAGCCAAAAGAATACGAAGATTTGGCCTCCCCTATAATCGGCCAAAGGTTAGTAAATCCCGAATTTGCATACTAAAATCAATAGATCTCCTTACCTTGAAATCTCGAAAGTAACACGATTCGAGTGTTACTGAACTATGACTTAAAGATCTATGCGATTGACTCCACTTCAGATCCTGGAATGCCGAAAAATAAGAGAAAACAATAGATTAGTCACTAAATAGCCATTCGGCCAGAGACTTTGAAAAGCTGAAAAAGATTTGGATTCCACAAATCAATACTTACCTTCAATTCCCATTAGATTTCGGCATAAGCAGACACCCCAAAGTGATTTTGGCAATCACAGGAGACGAGATCTCACGATTTCGGCTTTTATGAAAATCCCGGAAAAGATGAACTGATGTGGTTTCGGCTAAAAAGAAAAGTGAAAAGACAGCAAAGAGAGGCTTGAAGATTCGGCTAAAGTGTCTTGAAAGAGATGAGAAAGGAATCTGTTAAAGGATTCGGCCAACTGAAGAAAAAGAAAAGAGAGGGAGAATAGAGTAGGAATTTTGGCAGAGAAAAGAGAAAAAAGATGAAAACTTGGACAGCAAATTCGGCACATCCACCTTAAGCCAAAACCGAGTGCCCCTTTCCTTTCCAATTCATCAAGATTTCGGCTAACATTAAACACCTAAAGATAGCTCCTATCTTTCTAAATTTACTCATCCCAAAAGAGACTTAACTAGCTCCAACTCCTCATTCATTTATCAACACAATATCCACGTATTAAAACATAATAAAATTCCCTAAAAAATAGCCTTGTGTCGTCCCCCCTTACTCTTTTAAGTGCTGAAATTTAGCCCTATAACTTGGGCTTCAAGCAACCAAAATTTGGGCCCTCCTCATGCACTAGTGACGCCACTTACAGCTCCCCTTTACTGTGCCCCTAGCTGCTGGGCCACAAGCCCAATATGTCAATTAAACTACTAAAACTTGAATCTAAGCCCCTAGAGTGTCTAAACAAGATATTTAATCAAAGCCTCAGCCCAAACCTGAGCCCCATTTGCACCTCAAATCCTTAAATTAATATTTTAAGCATACACTACACAAAATGCACAAGCCCATAAATTCAGAATGTTACAGACCTGATCCTAGCACATCCAGATGAAAAGAAGAAGATCGACGTCTTTGCCTTTTGCATTTATGGTTTGGTGATCGTCCCCAAAGCTCTAAGACATATAGATGAAGTAGTTACTAATTTATTCGACCGACTTAACAAAGGGGTCACACCTGTACCTACGATATTAGCTGAGACGTTCAGATCTTTGAATGCATGTCAGAGAGCTGGTGAAGGTAGATTCATTGGATGCGCACAGTTATTATTGGTTTGGTTTCACAGTCATTTTTGGAAGGTTGACAGGGTTCCTTACCGAGTGTTCTCTGAAAGTTATTCCCCTTTAAAGGAGGCTATAGCTACGACAAGGAGAGACTATATATCAGAGGAAAGATGGATGGAAATTCTTCAAAACCTCCGAGAAGAAGATGGTGAGTGAAAAGCCCATTAGATGATTCTTGATGAAGTCCTTTATTAGTGTGGAAATTTTGATTGGGTACCTTTGCTTGGAATCTGGGGAGCTGTTGGATATGCACCGTTACTCGTACTAAGGCAATACAAAGCAAGATAGTTAATGATGGCGACATATGGGTTAGCTCAAAGTGAATTCTCATATAAGGGAGATAATTATAAGAAGAAGATTCGAAAAATTTCTGAGGCTTGGAAGCGGACTTGCTGTATGAAGATATTGACTCGAGGACCGATGACAACCCTGGAATACAAATGTAACAGACCAATTTTGACCCTAATCGGAACGGTGGTTTCGGAACCACGAATCCGAGCCTGAGAGTTATATTTTTTTTTATATTATGTTTTGTGTCTGTTATGTGTGATTTAGTAAGTGTGAAAATCTCGTGGAAAATCTTAGCCATCTAAGTGTTTAAATTGCTAAAGGTCTAAATTGCAAGGTGAACCAAAGTAGTGGGCATTAATAAAAAGGGGGCTAAGTAAATTGTCCATTAAACATGGGGATTTGCATGTCAAATTCCCCATTTTTAAACAAGGTGGACGGCAAGCATGCATTTCATGTTCTTTTTTTTATTTTGTATGATATTTAGGCATTATTATATTAAAAGCATGCCAAGAATATATGCTTTTTAATTATATATATTGATTTTAGTGATTTTATAAGAAAAGCATGCTATATTTTATGTTAAAAAGATAAAAACAAAAAGGAAAATAATTCTCCCTTCATTCATTCCCTTCTTGCCCGATTCTTACCTTGAAGAGAAGAGAAGAACTTCATCCTCCCCCATTCGGCCCTTGCATGCAATAGGATAGGTAAGAATTGAACTTGATTTTAAAAACCTACCTTGATATGGCTTAAATTCTTGGTCATTTTTCTTTTGAAACAAGCAAAAGTTGTTAATATTGCTATGATGAGATTCGGCCATGGGTGCTAATGTTGTGGTTTGTTGTGTTAATAAGTTAGATAGTATGAGAAGAAATGGCATGAACTTGTAAGAAGATTTTGTTGATTTGGCTTGAAGATACCTTCAAAGTTGGCCGAAAATGGGATGGATATTCATGAAAATTTCTTCTTGTGTTTTGATGTTAGGCCATCCTCTTATAATGAAATTAACCATAGAAGATTTTTGTATGTGATGTTAAATTATTGGGTGGACTAAGTCTAAGACTTGATTACTTGAAGTAATTAGTGCAAGGGGTAAAATGGATGGAAGGAAGAGTTATAAAGAATCCTAAGAACCTAAGGGCCATTCGGCCATGTAGAAAAGATCCATATAGGTTGAATTGGATTAGTTAAATGCATGAATTTGGTGTGGTTATTCAGCTTGTTGCTTGGTTGTATGTTGAGGAAAATGCATGGGTATTGAATTGGCATATTCGACCATAAGAGAGAATGAAATTTGAGCTATTGTATTAGGCTATACATGTATAATTATAAAGTGAATGTATGGCCATAGGTAAGAAGATAAATTTTAAACTAAAGTACATTAAAGTGATAGAAGGAAGGGTTATAGAGGATCCTAGAGACCTAAGGGCCATTCGGCCATGGAAAAGAAATCCAAATGAGTTGAAATTACATTGTGGTGTGAAATCGATTAAATTGAAAAAGTTAAATGCTTGAATTTGGGGTGGTTATTGTTTAAACTAAATGTACGAAGTAAGGATTCGGTTCCTAGTTTTCTTGAATTAAATTGTGTGTAAATTGTTTTGAGTTGAGTAAAAAGGGATAGGGTGAATATGAACAAAATTTATTTAACATTTTTAGATCGGGAACAAAAAGAGAAGAAACAAGATCGAGGAAAAGCAAAGATTATCGAGTAGCCGATTTGCACGGCTTATCGACAACCGAGGTAAGTCCTTTATCTAAAATATGTTAATAAGTTAAGCACAAATTTAGTGAATGACAAGCTGTGGAATTTTAACGTACAAATTCATGATATAGTCGGGGATAACTGTATAGTATTGAAGTGAATTTATTGGGCTAATGCAAATGAATAAGTAAGTTCTTGAGCAATCTAGTGTTTTGAGGTTAATTACAAAATCTAATGAATGATAGAATTTGTATGAGTTGGGGTAAAACCATGAGTTGGCCGAATGTGATGATGATGGATTAGGTTGAATTTCAAATGTATTTAACTAAATGTGAATAAACGCATATGCTTTGATATGTGACAGTGAAATGTGAAAAGTATGTAAAGTTATTTTTGACATTCGGGCTTTATGCCTAGCAGGCCTTGTGCCGGTGACATAATCGGGCTTTATGCCTAGCAGGCTTCGTGCCGGTGACATAATCGGGCTTTACGCCTAGCAGGCCTCGTGCCGGTGTTAATTATCGGGCTTTACGCCTAGCAGGCCTTGTGCCGGTGTTACTTTTCAGGCTTTTACGTCTAGCAGGCTTGATGCCGGTGATGTATTTTACCAAAGAGGAATTTAATCTTTGTCAAGACAATTTAGAGCTAAATTGTCAAGAATATGGTTCGGGTAAGTATGTGAGGTATGCTATGTTTAATATTACTTGGGCCAAATTAATATTGATGGATGTAATCTGACAGAAGTCGAGCTTAAAACGCGCCATTATGGAACAATTAGTTTTCATGTATAAACGTTAAGAAAGTAGGTTATCGAATTATTAGTATTTGGCTTTGTGTAAACTATTCACTTAATTGCCTATGTGAAATGCCATATGTGGATTGTTTTCTTTTCATAAATAATTAAATGTTCTATTATCATGAGTTAGGACTTACTAAGCTAGTAAGCTTAATTATGTGAGATGTTTCCTCTGTTTTATAGATTAGGGGGCAAGCCACAAGCTCATCGGGATTTTCGGAAGGTCGCTCACACTATCAACCTACAATTTGGGGTACTACTTCGTTTTGGTTTGCTTGAAGGCATGTATAGGATAGACTTGGTCCTTGTTTGATGATTTTAAGGTCCATGTATGTAATAGCCATGCGAATATGGCTAAATTTTCAGTTAACTACGTTGTTGTGTTTGAAATGTAAGTTAGTTTATGATGGCAATGTCTATGCATTATTAATCAAAGTTAATCGTTTTTATTAAGGAAATGGTTGTATATGAATTGAATCCTTGAATTTGGGATGTCGGTAGGTTCAGTTAGAAGCTAGTTTATTTTTTTTTATGAAATACAACAAAATAGTTTATAGTGGCAGCAGTGACGTGAGTTAGAAAAATCACCAAAAATAGGGTATATTGAATTTGGAGGTGAGTGAGTTATGAAATTGAACCCTATGTGTCTATTTTTATACGAAAGAAACAGAATAGGCAAAAGATTTATATATTATGAGATAATTAAGTTTAAACGAGACCTGCTCTGAATGAATTCGTGAGTCACTGTCCTGTTTTGGAAAAATTGTCAAAAATTGTACAAAAATAATTAGGAATCATGGTTTATATGTGTAGAACCCTAAATGAATCTATTTTTCATTGGTATAAACAAGAACACCATAGGAAAATTGTGCAATCAGATAACTGCAGTTTTATAGGGACAGGTCAGAACTGTACAGCAGTGTAATAAGGGTAACTTTGAAGAATAAAATGTACTAATTGGCCACATGAAAAATTCTAGAAAAATTATGGTGAATAGATATATGAGTCTAGTTTCAAGGAAAATTTACGGATCTGAATTTCGAGTTTTGTAACTCGAGTTATATCCAAATTAGTTGGCACGACACAGTTTGACAGCTTTAAAATTTTTATGTTTTGAACTTGTAGTCAAGTCAAGTAATGCCTCTTACTTAATTCCGGCAATGGTCTCGAGTAAGGGGTGTTACATTTGATTGGTATCAGAGCTTACGGTTTAGTCGATTCTAGGACTACCGTGGCGCGTGTGAGTCTGGCTATACATGCCTGTGGTTATATGTTGATAGTGTGGTGACTTCTGACAGCCTGAACTTTGTTTTGTATAGTAAATGGACTCTGAACCAGAAAGAGCTGTAGCTGATGATGTGGAGAGCGTGGCGCCTGACCGTACCCACGGATCAGCGCCGATAGACTCTCGACCTGTTTCGGGTAGCCACGAAGGAGAAACTAAGCAAGCCTTTTATCGGATGATGAATGAGTGGTTTGCCCAATTTATTCAAAATAACCCGGCTGTACCCCAACCTCCGCCCCCGAATAATCCAACTCCGGATCCTCTAGCTCCCCTTATGATAGATCCAATGAGATCCAGTAGGCCCCCGGTTGACAAAATCCGAAAATATGGGGCCGAAGAATTTAAAGCCAATGACGATGATGATGCTGAGAGAGCCGAGATGTGGCTTGATAACACTATTCGGGTACTTGATGAGTTGTCTTGTACTCCGGATGAATGCTTGAAGTGTACTATATCCTTACTACGGGACACTGCATATCACTGGTGGAATACACTAGTATCAGTGGTTCCGAAAGAAAAAGTGACATGGGATTTCTTCCAAACTGAATTTCGCAAGAAGTATATTAGCCAAAGATTTATTGATCAAAAATGAAAAGAGTTCCTTGAGCTGAAACAAGGACGAATGACGGTAACGGAGTATGAACGAAAATTTGTCAGGCTCAGCCGTTATGCTAGAGAGTGTGTCTCTACTGAAGCCATTATGTGCAAAAGATTCGAAGACGGCTTAAATGAAGATATAAAGATGTTTGTTGGCGTTCTTGAAATCCAAGAATTTGTAACTTTAGTTGAGAGAGCTTGCAAAGCTGAAGAGCTCGGGAAGGAGAAAAGAAAGGCTGATACCGAAGCCAGAGACATCCGAAAGAGGTCTTCGGGCAAAGTCTTTCATTCCATGAGCAAGAAGCCCAGAGATGACTACAGCCGACAGAAAGCTACTACAGATCCGCCTAGACGGGATCGACCTCCTATGAGCTCCCGAGCTACCTCGATAGCCAGTGTTGGTAACATTCCACAAAATAGAGTTGAATGCAAGTACTGTGGGAAATGGCACTCAGGGAGTTGTAGATTCCATGATCGGTCTTGCTATAAGTGTGGATCGTCAGATCATTTTATCAGAGAGTGTCCGAAGTTAGCTGAGCAGAATGCAGTTTAGAACACTACACCGAGCAACGTGCCAATGCGAGGTAGACCACCCAGATATTCAGGTAATGTAGGTGGTAGCCAGAAAGGAGCGAAGAACACTACAGATCGATCTGAGGCTAGAGCTTCGGCTAGAGCATATGCTGCGCGAGCTAGAGAGGATGCTTCCTCCCCCAACGTCATTACCGGTACTTTCACTCTTTTTGATACTACTGTAATTGCACTAATTGATCCTGGTTCGACTCATTCTTATGTGTGTGAAACTTTAAAATTTGGCAAGACTCTGCTAGTTGAGTCTACCGAATTTGTAATTCGTGTGTCCAACCCTTTGGGTAGATGTGTGCTTGTTAATAAAGTGTGTAGAGGTTGCCCGTTGATGGTACGAGACTATTGCTTTCCAGCTGATTTGATGTTGTTGCCCTTCGATGAATTTGATATAATCTTGGGTATAGATTGGTTAACTTCACATGAGGCAGTGGTGGATTGCAAAAGAAAGTTTATTGATTTGAAATGCCGAAACGGTGAGACAATCAGAATAAAATCCTGTGATGTAAATGGGTTACCTACAGTAATATCTTCAATGGTAGCCCAAAAGTATGTGAGAAAAGGGTGTGAGGCCTATTTGGCTTATGTACTGGATAATAAAATGTCCGAGAAACAAATGAAATCGGTACCAGTTGTATGTGAATACACCGATGTGTTTCCTGAAGAGCTACCGGGCTTACCCCCAGTACGAGAGATTGAGTTCGGCATTGAATTGGTGCCGGATGCGACCCCAATTTCGATAGCCCCGTACCGAATGGCACCTACTGAATTGTAACATCCCCAAACCCGGCCCATTCACTACGACCGAATCTGGTTATGTTAGTGCGGAAAAGACGGTGGAAAAATCTATTTAACTTAGAAAAATTTAGTAAAACTTGCTACCTTTTGTAAAATCCATGTTTATTCAAACTTATGAGTAAAACTTTGTTGTCATATCAATATTATAAAATGCCCAAAAATAAACTTTAATGAATATATAAGACTAATTCTAAATAAATAAGTTGTCAGAAATAAATTCGTTTCCACTTAGTAATTTAATATAATCCAAACATAAAATAATTAAATAATTCCCAAAGTAAATAAAAATCAAAGGGCCTTATTACATCAATGTTTAAAAGATCTAGTACTTAATATAAATAAACTTAAAATATTTAAACTATTCTTTCTGCATGGGCCACCACGTGTCCTCTCCGATCCCGGTCCACTCTACGCGTCACCTGAAATGGTTAATTAAAAGAGTGAGTCCACTGACTCAGTGCATAATCACAACACATATTTCCATCCGTATGGGCTCGACCCATACCCACACAGCCATCGAAACAAATCACGCAAGAATGCATCTCAGCCCAACCCATTGTCCAACCGAACACCAACCTTAGCAGACTCCCCGCCTAAGGCCGTGGCTAATCCACCGATCACATTGTGATCCATAACATCTTACCTTGGCAAGCTCGCTGCTCAAGGCCGTGGCTGAGCCACCGATCAACCCAAGTGATCCAATATCGTAATCTGTCTACGGTGATGCACATAGCAATCAACCGCCGAGATGGGCACCGAGCCAACACCTCCCTTGAGGTAGCACACAGCAAATCCCCAAGCGCTAATGTAGCCGAAGCTATCATTAGACCACGTACACCTTGTGTACACTTCCTTCTTCATCGAATCAAGCCCAAACCCCATGCAACTATATATATGCAACATGTTAAGCCATCATATCATATAAGTATATAAATATTTACACATACATAAATACATCACAAATAAACTTACCATCACCAGTTCTCATCACTTATGCCATTATAAACGGCTCCCACACATAATACACATGTAACAAGTTAGCAACCAAAACCACAGAAATAGTGCGATGATTACGCACCTTAATAGCTCAACAATCCAAACCCGAAACGCTACTCTATGCCTCAGCAAATGCTGCCTATACCAATCCCGAAAAGGTCTCCTGCGCTAGTCTCCTCTCCCCCCAAATCGATTGCTATGGAACCCGAAGAAGTCTATGCCAACATTCGGCCAATAACACTACCAAACTGAGGGAAGGAAAATTCGGCAAAGGGTGGTGGTGTAGATTCGGCTATCTATAAAATCAAGAAGTAGGGAATAGTGGTTTCGGCCAAAGAGAAGAGAAAGAAAGATGTGGGGTGTACTTTCGGTTTTGAAGTGAAAAGGAAAGGAAATAGGGAGAGCAAAGGATTTGGCAACTAAGCTTTGGAGAAAAAGGGTTTCGGCAACCAAAGAAAATGTGAAGCACAATTTGGCAAGGGAGAGAAAACAAATGATGAATGAATAATGAGCACCTCCCCCCCTATTTATACTAAAAAGCCAAGCTCCAACCCCCCAAAAATAATCTCTAAAAATCTCCTAAAATACCTCCCCACCATCCATTCAAAATAGTTTGAATGGGTCAAACCTTCTAGCCAAAATTTAAAAAAAAGAAGACCAAGTCTTCATCTATTTTTAAGCCTCCAAAACCGTCCAACCTCCTTACCAAAAAAACAATGCCCATCTGCTGCTCCTGCGAATCGAACATGAGACCCTTCCCCTTGCAAATGGCGTCATACACACAAGGCCTTAGTGGCGCCCATCCTGCCACTCCACCAGCTCCTTTCTTGCGACATAAACTCCCAAATAATTCTCTTAAGTCCCCTCTTTGCCAAGCTCCCCCCCTTTCAACACTAAAAACCAAAAATTTTCTAAGGCATTGCCCCACCTTCTAGGGTTCTCAGGACCCCTAAAACTCACCCAACCACACACTGAAGTGTGCCAACACCCGAACTAAGCACCAAAAATCTAACCCCTAAAACCAGGGTGTTACAATTCTACCCTCCTTAAAATAATTTCGTCCTCGAAATTTCCAACTAACTAACAGTCGCACATCCTACCATACTACGCTCTTGCTGCGCACTCTGATCTTAATAAAGCTGTGATTCCACCTTGACCACGTCCGCGACAACCACGTCCCCTAGAACTCATATCTAGCGCCTCGATTTAGTCTGTTTAGAAAGTTTTATGGATTAGAAATTCTTGTTTCACTGTTTATCCACGAGCAATTTTATGCAATAAAGTTTCCGAGAGTAGTTCTTTCGAGCAATCAAGTTTCCTTCCTACCCAGGGATAATTTCGTCATTTTTCCTAGAGAGGGGTATTTCGGTAATAACTCAGGGTCAATTTTGAAAATAGTTTTCTAACTTAAAGATATCTCAAAATTTACAAAGTCACAGGGGTTATCTTGAAAAATTTTGTTTCAAATCGGATGTGTTGCAAAATTTTCAGAGGTCAGGGTTATTTCAGTAATTTTGAAAATCACGGCATTTTTTTGTAAATTCTCCAAATCGGAATATCACAATATTTCACAAAAATAGAATTTTTTGACATTTGATAAAATAGGAAAAAGTCGAGAGAAATCTGAGAATTTAGAAACCAAGGGCATTTCGGTAATTTTGTCAACCAGGGGTATTTTCGTAAATTTCCAAAAATCAGAGTATCCTAATATTTTGAAAACTCGAATTTTAGTATTTTGCAAAGTAAAGAGCATTTTATCAAAATTTGAGGGTAGTACAGTAATTTTGCAATACAGGGGCGTTTTGGTAATTTTGCCACTAAGGGCATTTTGGTAATTTTGTAAATCGAAAGAAAAACGTCCTTCAAAATCAGATTTAAGGTTTCACAAACCAGAGGGGAAAATTTGAAAAATTTTAAAACAGGGAATTTTAGAAAACAGCAAGGCTAATTCCCTTTCGGGTTTTAATAATCGGTTTAGCCTATGAACAAGTCCTTTTGGTTAAGGTGAACCGAAGCTACGCACCAGGTAGGATTCCTGCGAAGAGGAGGTGAGTCACGAGGACTGCTTAAGTACCTAGCTCTTCCGGATCCAATCCTAGACATGCGTACCAAGGTTACCACACCTTAGCTCGGCGACTTACTTCATAGGTTTGTTTAAGAGCTTTAAGTTTTATGCATGTGTTTGAGTAGACTAGTCCTAGGGTCCAATAGTCCTAACTTTCTAATCTACGAGCCCAAACTAAGCCCAAATCAATTCATGTAAACAATTCACTTCAAGAAAGTCCGAAGTACTTACCTGGTGGACTTCGGGTCGGAGGTACAGGTGCCATGCAAAAATAACCTGAAAACCTTTTTATAAAAGCCCACATTCCAAAAACCCATTTTGAAAACTATTTCGGGCCCAAAACCCTCAAAGCCGAGTTTTGAACCGGGCTCTGATACCAAACTGTAACATCCCCAAACCCGGCCCATTCACTACGACCGAATCTGGTTATGTTAGTGCGGAAAAGACGGTGGAAAAATCTATTTAACTTAGAAAAATTTAGTAAAACTTGCTACCTTTTGTAAAATCCATGTTTATTCAAACTTATGAGTAAAACTTTGTTGTCATATCAATATTATAAAATGCCCAAAAATAAACTTTAATGAATATATAAGACTAATTCTAAATAAATAAGTTGTCAGAAATAAATTCGTTTCCACTTAGTAATTTAATATAATCCAAACATAAAATAATTAAATAATTCCCAAAGTAAATAAAAATCAAAGGGCCTTATTACATCAATGTTTAAAAGATCTAGTACTTAATATAAATAAACTTAAAATATTTAAACTATTCTTTCTGCATGGGCCACCACGTGTCCTCTCCGATCCCGGTCCACTCTACGCGTCACCTGAAATGGTTAATTAAAAGAGTGAGTCCACTGACTCAGTGCATAATCACAACACATATTTCCATCCGTATGGGCTCGACCCATACCCACACAGCCATCGAAACAAATCACGCAAGAATGCATCTCAGCCCAACCCATTGTCCAACCGAACACCAACCTTAGCAGACTCCCCGCCTAAGGCCGTGGCTAATCCACCGATCACATTGTGATCCATAACATCTTACCTTGGCAAGCTCGCTGCTCAAGGCCGTGGCTGAGCCACCGATCAACCCAAGTGATCCAATATCGTAATCTGTCTACGGTGATGCACATAGCAATCAACCGCCGAGATGGGCACCGAGCCAACACCTCCCTTGAGGTAGCACACAGCAAATCCCCAAGCGCTAATGTAGCCGAAGCTATCATTAGACCACGTACACCTTGTGTACACTTCCTTCTTCATCGAATCAAGCCCAAACCCCATGCAACTATATATATATGCAACATGTTAAGCCATCATATCATATAAGTATATAAATATTTACACATACATAAATACATCACAAATAAACTTACCATCACCAGTTCTCATCACTTATGCCATTATAAACGGCTCCCACACATAATACACATGTAACAAGTTAGCAACCAAAACCACAGAAATAGTGCGATGATTACGCACCTTAATAGCTCAACAATCCAAACCCGAAACGCTACTCTATGCCTCAGCAAATGCTGCCTATACCAATCCCGAAAAGGTCTCCTGCGCTAGTCTCCTCTCCCCCCAAATCGATTGCTATGGAACCCGAAGAAGTCTATGCCAACATTCGGCCAATAACACTACCAAACTGAGGGAAGGAAAATTCGGCAAAGGGTGGTGGTGTAGATTCGGCTATCTATAAAATCAAGAAGTAGGGAATAGTGGTTTCGGCCAAAGAGAAGAGAAAGAAAGATGTGGGGTGTACTTTCGGTTTTGAAGTGAAAAGGAAAGGAAATAGGGAGAGCAAAGGATTTGGCAACTAAGCTTTGGAGAAAAAGGGTTTCGGCAACCAAAGAAAATGTGAAGCACAATTTGGCAAGGGAGAGAAAACAAATGATGAATGAATAATGAGCACCTCCCCCCCCCTATTTATACTAAAAAGCCAAGCTCCAACCCCCCAAAAATAATCTCTAAAAATCTCCTAAAATACCTCCCCACCATCCATTCAAAATAGTTTGAATGGGTCAAACCTTCTAGCCAAAATTTAAAAAAAAGAAGACCAAGTCTTCATCTATTTTTAAGCCTCCAAAACCGTCCAACCTCCTTACCAAAAAAACAATGCCCATCTGCTGCTCCCGCGAATCGAACATGAGACCCTTCCCCTTGCAAATGGCGTCATACACACAAGGCCTTAGTGGCGCCCATCCTGCCACTCCACCAGCTCCTTTCTTGCGACATAAACTCCCAAATAATTCTCTTAAGTCCCCTCTTTGCCAAGCTCCCCCCCTTTCAACACTAAAAACCAAAAATTTTCTAAGGCATTGCCCCACCTTCTAGGGTTCTCAGGACCCCTAAAACTCACCCAACCACACACTGAAGTGTGCCAACACCCGAACTAAGCACCAAAAATCTAACCCCTAAAACCAGGGTGTTACAATTCTACCCTCCTTAAAATAATTTCGTCCTCGAAATTTCCAACTAACTAACAGTCGCACATCCTACCATACTACGCTCTTGCTGCGCACTCTGATCTTAATAAAGCTGTGATTCCACCTTGACCACGTCCGCGACAACCACGTCCCCTAGAACTCATATCTAGCGCCTCGATTTAGTCTGTTTAGAAAGTTTTATGGATTAGAAATTCTTGTTTCACTGTTTATCCACGAGCAATTTTATGCAATAAAGTTTCCGAGAGTAGTTCTTTCGAGCAATCAAGTTTCCTTCCTACCCAGGGATAATTTCGTCATTTTTCCTAGAGAGGGGTATTTCGGTAATAACTCAGGGTCAATTTTGAAAATAGTTTTCTAACTTAAAGATATCTCAAAATTTACAAAGTCACAGGGGTTATCTTGAAAAATTTTGTTTCAAATCGGATGTGTTGCAAAATTTTCAGAGGTCAGGGTTATTTCAGTAATTTTGAAAATCACGGCATTTTTTTGTAAATTCTCCAAATCGGAATATCACAATATTTCACAAAAATAGAATTTTCTGACATTTGATAAAATAGGAAAAAGTCGAGAGAAATCTGAGAATTTAGAAACCAAGGGCATTTCGGTAATTTTGTCAACCAGGGGTATTTTCGTAAATTTCCAAAAATCAGAGTATCCTAATATTTTGAAAACTCGGATTTTAGTATTTTGCAAAGTAAAGAGCATTTTATCAAAATTTGAGGGTAGTACAGTAATTTTGCAATACAGGGGCGTTTTGGTAATTTTGCCACTAAGGGCATTTTGGTAATTTTGTAAATCGAAAGAAAAACGTCCTTCAAAATCAGATTTAAGGTTTCACAAACCAGAGGGGAAAATTTGAAAAATTTTAAAACAGGGAATTTTAGAAAACAGCAAGGCTAATTCCCTTTCGGGTTTTAATAATCGGTTTAGCCTATGAACAAGTCCTTTTGGTTAAGGTGAACCGAAGCTACGCACCAGGTAGGATTCCTGCGAAGAGGAGGTGAGTCACGAGGACTGCTTAAGTACCTAGCTCTTCCGGATCCAATCCTAGACATGCGTACCAAGGTTACCACACCTTAGCTCGGCGACTTACTTCATAGGTTTGTTTAAGAGCTTTAAGTTTTATGCATGTGTTTGAGTAGACTAGTCCTAGGGTCCAATAGTCCTAACTTTCTAATCTATGAGCCCAAACTAAGCCCAAATCAATTCATGTAAACAATTCACTTCAAGAAAGTCCGAAGTACTTACCTGGTGGACTTCGGGTCGGAGGTACAGGTGCCATGCAAAATAACCTGAAAACCTTTTTATAAAAGCCCACATTCCAAAAACCCATTTTGAAAACTATTTCGGGCCCAAAACCCTCAAAGCCGAGTTTTGAACCGGGCTCTGATACCAAACTGTAACATCCCCAAACCCGGCCCATTCACTACGACCGAATCTGGTTATGTTAGTGCGGAAAAGACGGTGGAAAAATCTATTTAACTTAGAAAAATTTAGTAAAACTTGCTACCTTTTGTAAAATCCATGTTTATTCAAACTTATGAGTAAAACTTTGTTGTCATATCAATATTATAAAATGCCCAAAAATAAACTTTAATGAATATATAAGACTAATTCTAAATAAATAAGTTGTCAGAAATAAATTCGTTTCCACTTAGTAATTTAATATAATCCAAACATAAAATAATTAAATAATTCCCAAAGTAAATAAAAATCAAAGGGCCTTATTACATCAATGTTTAAAAGATCTAGTACTTAATATAAATAAACTTAAAATATTTAAACTATTCTTTCTGCATGGGCCACCACGTGTCCTCTCCGATCCCGGTCCACTCTACGCGTCACCTGAAATGGTTAATTAAAAGAGTGAGTCCACTGACTCAGTGCATAATCACAACACATATTTCCATCCGTATGGGCTCGACCCATACCCACACAGCCATCGAAACAAATCACGCAAGAATGCATCTCAGCCCAACCCATTGTCCAACCGAACACCAACCTTAGCAGACTCCCCGCCTAAGGCCGTGGCTAATCCACCGATCACATTGTGATCCATAACATCTTACCTTGGCAAGCTCGCTGCTCAAGGCCGTGGCTGAGCCACCGATCAACCCAAGTGATCCAATATCGTAATCTGTCTACGGTGATGCACATAGCAATCAACCGCCGAGATGGGCACCGAGCCAACACCTCCCTTGAGGTAGCACACAGCAAATCCCCAAGCGCTAATGTAGCCGAAGCTATCATTAGACCACGTACACCTTGTGTACACTTCCTTCTTCATCGAATCAAGCCCAAACCCCATGCAACTATATATATATGCAACATGTTAAGCCATCATATCATATAAGTATATAAATATTTACACATACATAAATACATCACAAATAAACTTACCATCACCAGTTCTCATCACTTATGCCATTATAAACGGCTCCCACACATAATACACATGTAACAAGTTAGCAACCAAAACCACAGAAATAGTGCGATGATTACGCACCTTAATAGCTCAACAATCCAAACCCGAAACGCTACTCTATGCCTCAGCAAATGCTGCCTATACCAATCCCGAAAAGGTCTCCTGCGCTAGTCTCCTCTCCCCCCAAATCGATTGCTATGGAACCCGAAGAAGTCTATGCCAACATTCGGCCAATAACACTACCAAACTGAGGGAAGGAAAATTCGGCAAAGGGTGGTGGTGTAGATTCGGCTATCTATAAAATCAAGAAGTAGGGAATAGTGGTTTCGGCCAAAGAGAAGAGAAAGAAAGATGTGGGGTGTACTTTCGGTTTTGAAGTGAAAAGGAAAGGAAATAGGGAGAGCAAAGGATTTGGCAACTAAGCTTTGGAGAAAAAGGGTTTCGGCAACCAAAGAAAATGTGAAGC
The DNA here is from genome assembly GCA_005393395.2 of Gossypium australe. Lineage (NCBI taxonomy): Eukaryota > Viridiplantae > Streptophyta > Magnoliopsida > Malvales > Malvaceae > Gossypium > Gossypium australe. The sequence continues at coordinate 88,475,223 of CM016615.1, forward strand.
ACAATTTGGCAAGGGAGAGAAAACAAATGATGAATGAATAATGAGCACCTCCCCCCCTATTTATACTAAAAAGCCAAGCTCCAACCCCCCAAAAATAATCTCTAAAAATCTCCTAAAATACCTCCCCACCATCCATTCAAAATAGTTTGAATGGGTCAAACCTTCTAGCCAAAATTTAAAAAAAAGAAGACCAAGTCTTCATCTATTTTTAAGCCTCCAAAACCGTCCAACCTCCTTACCAAAAAAACAATGCCCATCTGCTGCTCCCGCGAATCGAACATGAGACCCTTCCCCTTGCAAATGGCGTCATACACACAAGGCCTTAGTGGCGCCCATCCTGCCACTCCACCAGCTCCTTTCTTGCGACATAAACTCCCAAATAATTCTCTTAAGTCCCCTCTTTGCCAAGCTCCCCCCCTTTCAACACTAAAAACCAAAAATTTTCTAAGGCATTGCCCCACCTTCTAGGGTTCTCAGGACCCCTAAAACTCACCCAACCACACACTGAAGTGTGCCAACACCCGAACTAAGCACCAAAAATCTAACCCCTAAAACCAGGGTGTTACATGAATTAAAAGAATTGAAAGCTCAGTTGCAAGAATTGACAGAGAGGGGTTTCGCACGACCAAGTTTTTCTTCGTGGGGTGCACCAGTCTTATTTGTGAAAAAGAAAGATGGGACAATGCGAATGTGTATCGACTACCGGCAACTAAATAAGGTAACTATAAAGAATAAGTACCCGTTACGTCGGATTGACGATTTATTTGATCAGTTGAAGGGGGCTTCAGTGTTTTCGAAGATAGATTTGAGATCGGGCTATTATCAATTGCGAGTCAGAGATTCAGATGTGCCAAAGACTGCATTCCGAACGAGATACGGACATTATGAGTTTTTGGTTATGCCTTTTGGACTCACTAATGCACCGGCCGTTTTCATGGATCTAATGAACCGAGTCTTTCGGCAGTTTTTGGATCAACTTGTAGTAGTGTTTATTGATGATATATTGATCTACTCCAAAAATGAAGCGGAACACGCTGAGCATTTGAGAGTAGTACTACAAACTTTGAGAGATCAACGGTTATATGCAAAGTTCAGTAAGTGTGAGTTCTGGAGGAATGAAGTCAGCTTCTTGGGTCATGTTGTTTCAGTGTCAGGTGTTCGGGTGGATCCAAACAAGATAGCAGCTATACTCGAGTGGAAACCACCAAAGAATGTTTCCGAGATCCGAAGTTTCCTAGGCCTCGCGGGGTATTATAGACGATTCGTAAAAGGTTTTTCTGTAATAGCTACACCCTTGACGAGACTACTACAGAAAGATGTCAAATATGAGTGGTCAGAAAAATGCCAGAAAAGTTTCGAGCAGTTGAAAGCCCTTTTAACCGAGGCTCCAGTGTTGACTCAGCCCGAATCGGGTAAAGAATTTACTATTTTTAGTGATGCTTCTTTGAATGGGTTGGGTTGCGTTCTAATGCAAGAAGGCAAGGTGATAGCCTACGCTTCAAGACAATTGAAGCCGCACGAAAAAAATTATCCGACTCACGATCTGGAGTTGGCAGCCATTGTGTTCGCATTGAAAATTTGGCGTCACTATTTATTCGGTGAAAAATGTCATGTTTATTCAGATCACAAAAGTCTAAAATATTTAATGACTCAGAAAGATCTAAATTTGAGACAACGCCGATGGTTAGAATTGCTGAAAGACTATGAATTAGTGATTGACTACCATCCGGGAAAAGCTAATGTTGTTGCGGATGCGTTGAGTCGAAAATCATTATTTGCTCTTCGTGCATTAAACGCACGGGTGACGATGTCTGAGGATGGTTCGATCATAGCCGAGTTACAAGCGAGACCGATGTTTATTCATCAAATTTGCGATGCACAGAAAGTTGACGAAAAGCTAGTTGCTATTCGAACTCAGTGTGAAAACGCTACAGAATCAGATTTCCAGATAGATGCAAATGACTGTTTGAATTATAAAAGTCGATTGTGTGTTTCGATGAACTCAGATTTGATACAGATGATTCTGAGTGAGGCCCATAATGGCCGAATGTCGATACACCCGGGTAGCACAAAAATGTATAATGATTTAAAACAGTTCTATTGGTGGCCTGGCATGAAACGAGATATATCCGAATTTGTCTCCAAGTGCTTAATCTGTCAACAAGTGAAAGCTGAGCATCAGGTTCCATCCGGATTGCTCCATCCAATCAGGATACCCGAATGGAAATGGGATAGAATCACCATGGATTTTGTATCTGGTCTCCCTATGACACCTAGTAAGAAAGATGCCGTGTGGGTTATCGTTGATAGACTAACTAAATCAGCTCATTTTGTGCCGGTACGTACCGATTATTCACTTGACAAACTCGCCGAATTGTATGTGTTGCAGATTGTAAGATTGCACGGTGTACCGAGTTCCATTGTTTCAGATAGAGACCCAAGATTTACATCGCGATTCTGGAAGAAATTGCAAGATGCATTAGGTACTAAACTTCATTTTAGTACAGCCTTCCATCCGCAAACAGACGGTCAGTCTGAGCGAACTATTTTGATACTGGAGGACATGTTGAGGTGCTGCGTTCTTGAGTTTGAAGGTACGTGGGAACGATACCTACCTTTGATAGAATTTGCGTACAATAATGGCTTTCAATCTAGCATAAAAATGGCACCTTATGAAGCCTTATATGGTCGAAAATGTCGCACACCATTGTATTGGACTGAGCTCAGTGAGAATAAGATACACGGGGTTGATTGGATTAAAGAAACTGAACAGAAGGTGGTTGTAATTAGGAGTAATTTGAAAGCTGCTTCGGATCGTCAAAAGTCCTATGCCGATTTAAAACGCAAGGACATTGAATTTCAGGTCGGAGATCGGGTGTTCTTGAAAGTTTCTCCGTGGAAGAAAATACTCTGATTCGGTCAGAAAGGCAAGTTGAGTCCGAGATTTATCGGACCGTATGAAATCATCGAGCGTATAGGGCCTGTGGCTTATCGATTGAAACTGCCCCTTGACTTAGAAAAGATACACAATGTATTTCACGTTTCGATGCTTCGCAGATACAGATCGGATCCGTCCCATGTGATCACCCCGTCAGAGATTGACATTCGATCTGATTTGACCTATGATGAGGAACCGATCCGTATCTTAGCTCGGGAAACCAAAGAGTTAAGAAATAAAAGGGTTCCATTAGTAAAGATTCTATGGAATCGTCACGGAGTTGAAGAGGCTACGTGGGAGCCTGAAGAGTCAATGAAGCAACAATATCCGAACTTATTTAACGGTAAGATTTTCAGGGACGAAAATCCTTAAAGGGGGGAGAGTTGTAACAGACCAATTTTGACCCTAATCGGAATGGTGGTTTCGGAACCACGAATCCGAGCCTGAGAGTTATATTTTTTTTTATATTATGTTTTGTGTCTGTTATGTGTGATTTAGTAAGTGTGAAAATCTCGTGGAAAATCTTAGCCATCTAAGTGTTTAAATTGCTAAAGGTCTAAATTGCAAGGTGAACCAAAGTAGTGGGCATTAATAAAAAGGGGGCTAAGTAAATTGTCCATTAAACATGGGGATTTGCATGTCAAATTCCCCATTTTTAAACAAGGTGGACGGCAAGCATGCATTTCATGTTCTTTTTTTTTATTTTGTATGATATTTAGGCATTATTATATTAAAAGCATGCCAAGAATATATGCTTTTTAATTATATATATTGATTTTAGTGATTTTATAAGAAAAGCATGCTATATTTTATGTTAAAAAGATAAAAACAAAAAGGAAAATAATTCTCCCTTCATTCATTCCCTTCTTGCCCGATTCTTACCTTGAAGAGAAGAGAAGAACTTCATCCTCCCCCATTCGGCCCTTGCATGCAATAGGATAGGTAAGAATTGAACTTGATTTTAAAAACCTACCTTGATATGGCTTAAATTCTTGGTCATTTTTCTTTTGAAACAAGCAAAAGTTGTTAATATTGCTATGATGAGATTCGGCCATGGGTGCTAATGTTGTGGTTTGTTGTGTTAATAAGTTAGATAGTATGAGAAGAAATGGCATGAACTTGTAAGAAGATTTTGTTGATTTGGCTTGAAGATACCTTCAAAGTTGGCCGAAAATGGGATGGATATTCATGAAAATTTCTTCTTGTGTTTTGATGTTAGGCCATCCTCTTATAATGAAATTAACCATAGAAGATTTTTGTATGTGATGTTAAATTATTGGGTGGACTAAGTCTAAGACTTGATTACTTGAAGTAATTAGTGCAAGGGGTAAAATGGATGGAAGGAAGAGTTATAAAGAATCCTAAGAACCTAAGGGCCATTCGGCCATGTAGAAAAGATCCATATAGGTTGAATTGGATTAGTTAAATGCATGAATTTGGTGTGGTTATTCAGCTTGTTGCTTGGTTGTATGTTGAGGAAAATGCATGGGTATTGAATTGGCATATTCGACCATAAGAGAGAATGAAATTTGAGCTATTGTATTCGGCTATACATGTATACTTATAAAGTGAATGTATGGCCATAGGTAAGAAGATAAATTTTAAACTAAAGTACATTAAAGTGATAGAAGGAAGGGTTATAGAGGATCCTAGAGACCTAAGAGCCATTCGGCCATGGAAAAGAAATCCAAATGAGTTGAAATTACATTGTGGTGTGAAATCGATTAAATTGAAAAAGTTAAATGCTTGAATTTGGGGTGGTTATTGTTTAAACTAAATGTACGAAGTAAGGATTCGGTTCCTAGTTTTCTTGAATTAAATTGTGTGTAAATTGTTTTGAGTTGAGTAAAAAGGGATAGGGTGAATATGAACAAAATTTATTTAACATTTTTAGATCGGGAACAAAAAGAGAAGAAACAAGATCGAGGAAAAGCAAAGATTATCGAGTAGCCGATTTGCACGGCTTATCGACAACCGAGGTAAGTCCTTTATCTAAAATATGTTAATAAGTTAAGCACAAATTTAGTGAATGACAAGCTGTGGAATTTTAACGTACAAATTCATGATATAGTCGGGGATAACTGTATAGTATTGAAGTGAATTTATTGGGCTAATGCAAATGAATAAGTAAGTTCTTGAGCAATCTAGTGTTTTGAGGTTAATTACAAAATCTAATGAATGATAGAATTTGTATGAGTTGGGGTAAAACCATGAGTTGGCCGAATGTGATGATGATGGATTAGGTTGAATTTCAAATGTATTTAACTAAATGTGAATAAACGCATATGCTTTGATATGTGACAGTGAAATGTGAAAAGTATGTAAAGTTATTTTTGACATTCGGGCTTTATGCCTAGCAGGCCTTGTGCCGGTGACATAATCGGGCTTTATGCCTAGCAGGCTTCGTGCCGGTGACATAATCGGGCTTTACGCCTAGCAGGCCTCGTGCCGGTGTTAATTATCGGGCTTTACGCCTAGCAGGCCTTGTGCCGGTGTTACTTTTCAGGCTTTTACGTCTAGCAGGCTTGATGCCGGTGATGTATTTTACCAAAGAGGAATTTAATCTTTGTCAAGACAATTTAGAGCTAAATTGTCAAGAATATGGTTCGGGTAAGTATGTGAGGTATGCTATGTTTAATATTACTTGGGCCAAATTAATATTGATGGATGTAATCTGACAGAAGTCGAGCTTAAAACGCGCCATTATGGAACAATTAGTTTTCATGTATAAACGTTAAGAAAGTAGGTTATCGAATTATTAGTATTTGGCTTTGTGTAAACTATTCACTTAATTGCCTATGTGAAATGCCATATGTGGATTGTTTTCTTTTCATAAATAATTAAATGTTCTATTATCATGAGTTAGGACTTACTAAGCTAGTAAGCTTAATTATGTGAGATGTTTCCTCTGTTTTATAGATTAGGGGGCAAGCCACAAGCTCATCGGGATTTTCGGAAGGTCGCTCACACTATCAACCTACAATTTGGGGTACTACTTCGTTTTGGTTTGCTTGAAGGCATGTATAGGATAGACTTGGTCCTTGTTTGATGATTTTAAGGTCCATGTATGTAATAGCCATGCGAATATGGCTAAATTTTCAGTTAACTACGTTGTTGTGTTTGAAATGTAAGTTAGTTTATGATGGCAATGTCTATGCATTATTAATCAAAGTTAATCGTTTTTATTAAGGAAATGGTTGTATATGAATTGAATCCTTGAATTTGGGATGTCGGTAGGTTCAGTTAGAAGCTAGTTTATTTTTTTTTTATGAAATACAACAAAATAGTTTATAGTGGCAGCAGTGACATGAGTTAGAAAAATCACCAAAAATAGGGTATATTGAATTTGGAGGTGAGTGAGTTATGAAATTGAACCTTAGTGTGTCTATTTTTATACGAAAGAAACAGAATAGGCAAAAGATTTATATATTATGAGATAATTAAGTTTAAACGAGACCTGCTCTGAATGAATTCGTGAGTCACTGTCCTGTTTTGGAAAAATTGTCAAAAATTGTACAAAAATAATTAGGAATCATGGTTTATATGTGTAGAACCCTAAATGAATCTATTTTTCATTGGTATAAACAAGAACACCATAGGAAAATTGTGCAATCAGATAACTGCAGTTTTATAGGGACAGGTCAGAACTGTCCAGCAGTGTAATAAGGGTAACTTTGAAGAATAAACTGTACTAATTGGCCACATGAAAAATTCTAGAAAAATTATGGTGAATAGATATATGAGTCTAGTTTCAAGGAAAATTTACGGATCTGAATTTCGAGTTTTGTAACTCGAGTTATAGCCAAATTAGTTGGCACGACACAGTTTGACAGCTTTAAAATTTTTATGTTTTGAACTTGTAGTCAAGTCAAGTAATGCCTCTTACTTAATTCCGGCAATGGTCTCGAGTAAGGGGTGTTACAACAAAGAATGGTCAAGCAAAAGGATCAATGATAACATCCCTGGGCCAAGCTTGGAAGGTGCCTGATCTATGAAAGAGTATTTACAAGTGGTCCCATCTGAATTAGAGATTATAAAGCAAGACTTTGAGAAGCAAAGTTTAAAGCTCGGAAAGGGGATAAAGAAGCTAGAATAAGAAAAGATGTACTTGAGGCTAGATGTGGATGTCCAGAAATCAGAAGTCGAGAAAGTAAGAAAAGAAAAGAGGAAGATCGAGACAGTTTGAAGACAGAATATAAGAAGATACGGCTGACGATGAAGAATGCTTGATTGGGGAAGTCTTCGAAACAATGGCAACAAGAGGTCCAAGAGGAAAAGGCTAAAGCTGACTATTGGGAGAGAAAGTTTTGAGAAATGCAAGCATGAAACGAAGCCTTAAAAAAGAATTTGGCAGAAAGTCTAAATGAAAAGGGAGAATTAAAAGCTAGAGTGGCTGAACTTGGACGGTCTCTTCATCACCATCGAAGCCGTAATTATGTGATCGAGCTAAAGTCAAGCCTGAACAAGATTGAGGAAATGAAGGGTAAGATTGAAGAGTTAGAATCAGCATTGCACAGTTGTGAACTTCGGATCGAGCTTCTTGAAATAAGAGAAGGGCATTGGAAGGAAGAACTCCACCATTCTCACGATCAAGTTAGAAGTCAAGATTACCTCACGGGTGAAGTAATAGTCCAGATTCGAGAGGTAGCTGATCACCTACAGACTTTGGCAGTACAGGCTGATACATTGAGCACGAAGTATGAGCTACAATCAGATCGTGGCCAAGAGTTAGCTTTGTTGTTTAGGAAAATCAGAACTTTGGGCCTTAGGGCGAAAGCATATTTGTAATCCATTTTATGTAAAAGGATTTTGTTTTTTAATAAAGTTTTCTAAGATGAAGTTGAATCAAAATTGATGCCTCTTTGCATTCATGCATTTTCATTACATCATATGCATTTAAGTCCATAGAGAGAGTCTAATTAGTTGAAATTATAACAGAGAGAGAGAGAAAGAGAAGGAAAATATGGAAGCTGAACACCCTTACGGTACACGTGCCAAATCAAAGAAAATGGATCAAAGACTTGAACAATTCCAAAGAGATATGCAAGACCAGATGCAAGAGCAAATGGCAAAGCTCCAACAAGAAATAAGGGACCAAATGTTGGAAGCTCAAAGGAGCATGATGGCTCAAATGGCCCAGATGCTGAGTGGGGCAATGGACAAGGGAAAGGGTCCCATAGTTAACGCTGAAGACAATGAGGACTTTCCTCAGGGTTTCACCCCACCGCATGTACAACCTGAGGAGTATCCCCAAAGGCCGCCTATCACGATTAGGCCTCAATAGGGGAAAATTGATAATAGACCGCCCATGAACTTTCAAGTTGGCTCAGGATCTAACCCAGGAGATAACCCGGCCAATCCCGTTATCCCTGACTTGGATATAGCAGAGAGGGAAGGGACAAGAAATGAATCCTCGAGGCAGTTAGAGGATCGCTGTAGATGGTTGGAGGAAAAGTTCAAAGCTTTGGAAAATGCCGATCATCACCATGGTATTGATGCAAAAGACTTAAGTCTGGTTCCAGATTTGGTGCTTCCTCATAAATTTAAGATACCAGAATTTGAGAAGTACAATGGGACTAGCTGCCCTGAGGCCCACATCACTATGTTTTATAGACGGATGATTGGCTATGTTAACAATGATCAACTCTTGATTCATTGTTTCCAGGACAGTTTAGTGGGGGCAGCGTCCAAGTGGTACAATCAACTTAGCCGTGCTAATATTAGCTCCTAGAGAGACTTAGCCCAAGCCTACATGAAACAATACAATCATGTCACAGACATGACACCTGATAGAATCATGTTGCAAAACATGGACAAGAAACCAAATGAAAGCTTCAGGCAATACGTGCAAAGATGGAGGGAAGTTGCCATGCAAGTTCAACCACCTCTCCTGGAGAAGGAAACCACCATGCTATTCATCAACACTTTGAAGGCACCATTTATCACCCATATGATAGGAAGCACCACTAAGAGCTTCGCGGATATAGTGATGGCAGGGAAAATGATAGAAAATGCCATAAGGGTTGGTAAGATTGAAGCAGGAGAAACCACTAGAAGGTCTGCTTCTAGGAAAAAGGACAGTGAGGTAAACAATACGAGTACATATAACAAAGGGTACTCAAAGGCAATTACTGTGAGCCAGCCTAAAGTAGTTACTGCCGGGCAACAAGGGTCAACAAGACAAGAATCAGGCACTAGACAAAATTCAGAAAAGCTCCAATTTACACCAATGGCGTACAAGGAGCTATATCAAAGTTTATTCGATGCACACGTAGTGTCCCCATTTTATTTGAAGCCCTTACAGCCTCCGTATCCCAAATGGTATGATTCAAACGCTCAATGTGACTACCATGCAAGAATAACGGGGCATTCAATAGAACACTGCACTACCTTCAAAAAGTTAGTCGAAAGATTTATCAAGATCGGCATTGTAAAGTTCGACGATACACCTAGTGCAGAGAATCCATTACCTAATCATGGAGATAAGGGGATAAACGCGATTGGGGAAAATGTCGTAAGAAGAATAAATGAGGATATCTCGGAAGTGAAAACCCCATTAAGAATGGTCTAGATGGAAATGGTATTATCCGATTCTTTGAAAGTATGTGAAGGACTAAGGAACTACTGTGAGTTCCACAAAGCAGAGGGGCATGAGATCCAAGAGTGTGTTGAGTTTAGGGTCTTGGTGCAAAGCCTTATGGACAATAAGGAATTGGAGTTTTATGAAGAAGGCTTAGAGGGAGGAAATATACATGCAACCAAAGGAGAATTGACGAAACAAAAAGTCAATTATCCGAGGATTATTATCTCCTGACCTAGAAATATGGAAAGTGGAACACAAGTCACGCCTAAGGCTGTAATCCAGAAACCTGTTTCCATTCCTTACAAGGATAACAAAATGGTGCCTTGGAATTAAGACTGTAACGTGACAATACCAGGAGGGGAAAATTTAGCTAGCACTTCCAAAGAGGTCCAAAGTGAGGGATTCTACACACGAAGTGGAAGGCGTTACAACTCGGTAAATGTCAGAATAGAACCAGCAAGGTCAAAGACTGTGGTAATTGAACAAGAGAAAGGACCTGAAGCCCTTATCAATGAACCCGTGAAAGAAGAGGAGGCTAAAGAATTTTTGAAATTCTTAAAGCACAGTGAATATTGCATGGTAGAGCAGTTGTGCAAACAACCGGCTTGCATATTGGTGCTAGCCTTACTCTTAAGTTCAGAAGTGCATCACGAAGTGTTAATGAAAGTGCTGAACGAAACTTATGTTACTAAGGATATATTTGTCAATAAACTTGACCATCTGGTTAGTAACATAAGTGTCGATAATTTCATTTACTTCAGTGATGATGAAATTCCACTTGGAGGTATGGGATCGACCAAAGCTCTGCACATCACCACTCATTGCAAGGGACACACTCTGCCAAGTGTGTTAATCGATAATGGATCAGCCTTGAATGTCTTACCGTTGTCGACGTTGAAGAGGTTGCCGATAGACAGTTCTCATATGAAGACATGCTAGAACATAGTGAGAGCATTTGATGGCACTGAGAGAAGAGTGATGGGAAGAATCGATATACCTTTGCTGATTGGGCCAAACACGTATGAAGTTGATTTTCTAGTGATGGATATCAAGACTTCGTACAATTGCTTGCTGGGAAGGCCCTGGATTCATTCGACAGGAGCAGTGCCCTCATCCCTGCACCAAAAATTGTAGCGGTTGATAGAAGGTCGGCTAGTTACCATAAATGCGGAGGAGGACATCATAGCCACTGTTACTAATGACGCGCCATATTTAGAGGCGAGTGAAGAAGCAACTGAGTGTTCTTTCCAATCTTTAGAGTTCGTGAACGCGACATTTATTTTGGAGGGGAATGAGGTTCCAGTGCCAAGATATCCAGGACCACGAGGATGGGCCTACGAATAACGGCCAGGAAGGGACTTACCAGGAAAAGGATTGGGTAGACATCTCCAAGGGGAAGTTTGAGTGCCGATGCTAAAAGAGAAGAGAGACCATTTTGGCTTAGGTTTCAAGCCAGATGCTAGACAAAAGAGAAAGGAAATAGAGAAGAAGTAGGAGAGAAGAAGGGCACGGTTGAATAGGGAAGAAGTTAAATGGGAATCAATGACATTCCCCCACATATCCCAGACCTTTGTATCCGAAGGGATAATTTACCCTGAGAAAGGGTTATTCGAAGGTCCTCACATCAATGCCATACACGAGGAGGGAATTGAACAAAGAAACCTGTTGGGCATTTGCCCTTATGAACCTGGAAGCGTTTTGAACAATTGGATTGCAGAGGAACTTCCTGTAGTTTTTAGAGATTATATAGAGTAATATTCAGAACGCTCTTGTTATTTTTTAGCCTAGGAACAATAAGATTTCTTTTGTGAAATAGGCTCATGTTCGGACATTGTAGTTTTAATAAATACATATTTGATAATTAACTCGAGCAGATATTTTTTCATTTTTATTTCATTTTCTAACTTCATTCCAAATTTTTTATTCTCATTCATACCATATAAATAGTTGTTCTTGAATTCATTTTTTCTTTGTACATTCTTTGATGCCCACCACAGGTCCCTAGATATCAATGGCATAAGCAATGATACTACAGATCCAGAGGTCCATTTTGAGCAAGACATGTGTTTAGAGGAATCTCAGAATTTTGAAGGTGACCGAGATTGTGATTTATCTCCAGATCTGCTAAGAATGGTAAAGCAAGAAGAGAAACAGATTTTACCCCATGAAGAGGAGGTAGAAAATATAGCCTTGGAAGAAGGAGAAGTCGTAAAAATTGGAACGCGCATAGCCGAGAAGACGAAACAAGATCTTGTTGAGTTGTTACGGGAATTCAAGGATGTCTTTGCATGGTCATACCAAGATATGCCTGGTCTAAGTACTAATATTGTAGTGCATCGCCTTCCCATAAGAGAAGAGTGCAAGCCAGCTCAACAAAAGCTACGAAGAATGAGGCCTGACGTGGTGTTGAAAATAAAGGAGGAAGTCAAGAAACAGTTTGATGCTGGGTTTCTACATGTGGTCAAATACTCAGAGTTGATTGCCAATATTGTACCTGTCCCTAAGAAGGATAGAAAGGTCTGGATGTGTGTAGATTATAGGGACTTAAATAAAGCCAGCCCAAAAGACAATTTTCCTTTGCCGCAATTAACATGCTGGTGGATAATATGGCATGATACTCACTGTTTTCATTCATGGATGGTTTTTCGGGATATAATCATATCAAGATGCACCTTGAGGATATGGAGAAAACTACCTTCATAACATTGTGGGGTACCTTCTGTTATAAGGTAATGCCATTCGGACTAAAGAATGCTGGAGCAACATATCAAAGGGCCATGGTAACTTTATTCCATGACATGATGCATAAAGAGATTGAAGTATATGTTGATGACATGATCACCAAATCTCGAACAGAAAAGGAACATATTGAAATTTGGAAGAAGTTTTTTTTGAGATTGAGAAAGTTTCAATTGAAGCTCAACCCGACAAAGTGTACCTTTGGAGCTCGGTCAGGGAAATTACTGGGTTTTGTAGTCAGCGAGAGAGAAATCGAAGTTGACTCAAACAAGGTCAAAGAAATATAAGATTTGCCTCCACCGCGCACTCAGAAAGAAGTTCGAGGTTTTCTTGGAAGGTTAAATTACATTGCTCGGTTTATTTCACAATTAATTGAGAAATGTGATCCCATATTTCGTCTTCTCAAGAAACACAACCAGGGTGTATGGGACGATGAGTGCCAGAAAGCTTTTGATAAAGTCAAACAATATTTGTCAAACGCCCCAGTACTATCTCCGCCTAATCCATATAGACTGTCGATACTGTATTTGTCAGTATTCAATAACTCCCTGGGATGTGTGCTTGGTCAACACGATGAGTCAGGAAGAAAAGAAAGGGCGATATATTATCTCAGTAAAAAGTTCATGATTGTGAAATGAGGTATTTGTCAATCGAGAAATTGTGTTACACCTTGATTTAGACAACTCGGAGGTTGAGGCAATACATGCTATATCATACTACCTGGTTGATTTCGAAGCTTGATCTGTTAAAGTATATGATGGAGTCAACTGCTTTGAATGGAAGGATGGCAAGGTGGCAGATTTTGTTGTCTGAATTCGATATAGTTTATGTGAACCAAAAGGCTATAAAAGGAAGCACGGTAGCAGAATTTCTGGCTAGTAGAGCTTTAGAGGATTATGAACCTTTGAACTATGATTTCCCCAATAAAGAGTTGATGTATGTGGCAAGTACTGAAGAATGTCTGTGGAAGCTAAACTTTGATGGAGCATCGAATGCCGTGAGAAATGGAATTGGGGCAATCTTGGTATCCCCTAGTGGTGATCATTACCCGTTCACATGCAAACTGGATTTTGATTGCACGAACAACATGACAGAATATGAAACATGCATCATGGGAATTCGAGCAGCCGTAGAGCGTAAAATCAGAGTGCTAGAAGTATATGGAGATTCTGCCCTAGTAATCTACCAGCTTAAAGGAGAGTGGGAGACAAGAGACCCCAAACTAATTGATTACCGAAAAATAGTTTTGGGATTGATTGAGGAGTTCGATGACATCACTTTTAATTATCTCCCACGTGATGAAAACCAGATGGCGGATGCTTTGGCGACCTTGGCTTCTATGATCAAAATAAACAGACCAGAGGACATGAGACCTATTCAGATGAGTATCTTCGAAGTTTCAGCTCATTGTTATAATGTGGAAGAGGAGGAAAAGATGATCACCCTTGGTATCAGGATGTATTGCGATACGTAAAAAGTCGTGAATACCCAGAGCATGCAACTGAGAATGAGAAAAGGACATTAAGAAGATTGGCCTCTAACTATGTTTTGGATGCGGATATCTTGTATAAGAAGAGAAAAGATTAAGTATTGTTGAGATGCGTTGATGTTGTTGAAGCTAGAAAAATCCTAGAGGAAGTTCATGAGGGCGTTTGTGGAACACACGCTAATGGATTCACAATGGCCAGGCAAATAATGAGATTTGGATATTATTGGTCCACCATGGAAGGAGATTGTATCAACTATGCCAAGAGATGTCATAAATGCCAGATTTATGAAGACCAAATTCATGTGGCTCCATCACCTTTGCATGTTATGACTTCCCTATGGCCTTTCTCCATGTGAGGCATGGATGTTATTGGACTGATCTCACTAAAAGCTTTGAATGGGCATCGATTCATCTTCGTAGTAATTGACTACTCCACGAAATAGGTAGAGGCTTCTTCATATGCTAGCATCACTAAGTCAATAGTTAGTCGACTCTTGAAGAAGGAGATCATTTGTCGATATAGAATGCCCGAGAGGATCATATCAGACAACGCACTGAACCTGAACAACACGATAGCAGAAATTTGTAGTCAATTTGGGATCAAACACCACAACTCGTATCCGTATCGTCCAAAAATGAATGGGCCAGTGGAAGCGGCCAATAAAAATATCAAGAAGATAGTAGGGAAGATGACTGAGACTTATAAGGATTGGCATGAGAAGTTACCATTTGGACTCTATGCTTATCAGACATTTGTCAGAACCTCTACTAGAGCAACGCCTTTCTCATTGGTCTGTGGGATGGAAGCAGTTTTACCTATTGAAGTGGAAATACCCTCTCTTCGAGTTTTATCAGAAATAAAGCAGGATGAGGCTGAATGGATCCAGGCTCAGTATGATTAGTTGAACTTAATTGAAGAAAAGAAGCTAAAGGCTATTCGTCACGGTCAGATATACCAAAAACGAATGATGCGAGCCTACGATAAAAAAGTTCACCCAAGAGAGTTTCATGAGGGGGACCTTGTATTGAAAAAGATTCTTCCCATACAAAAGGATTTCAGAGGAAAATGGATGCCGAAATGGGAAGGACCATATGTGGTGAAGAAAGCTTTCTCTGGAGGTGCACTGATTCTGGCCAAAATGGATGGGAAAAGCTTACCCAATCCTGTGAACTCGGATTCAGTAAAGAAGTATTTTGCTTTGACAGGAGAAGAGGCCAAAGTGAAAACCCACAAAGGGTGCTTTGAGTTTCTAAAAAAAAGGAGAGGCCAAGGTGAAAATCCACAAAGGGCGCCTTGAGACCAAAGGGGTTTTGAGTTGAAAACTCGAAAAGGGCGGCTCAAATTCTGAATAGACATGCAGTCATCTTGCTATACTTGAATCAACAAAAATGGAGTATGTTGCATATCGAGACACACATTTTGAGCTCAAGGTAGTGTTCATGGAGTTTGTATATAGAAGTTCAATCTGCGATATCTAGGGCATCTGATCTTTGTCCTATTCATTTTTACTATCTGTGGATTCTTTTTGTTCTCAAAGATATGTTTTCAGTTAGTTTTCTTTGTATTTCTGATAATTCATTTAACGCTCTTTAAAATCAATTTATTTGTTACCCATTATTCATAAGCATGCTGCATTGAGATAACGATTGATGAACTAATAATTTCACAAAAGAAGTTCTACATATTACTTTGGAAATTTCTAGATAAAACAAGGAACCGAAACAGGATAATTGTTTAGAATTTCCATGTGCATAGATTGGAAATATTTGAGAAAGAAGAGTTTGGATAGAGACTATTTCTCTGAATTCTTTGTCCAAATGATAAATGGACCAAATAATGAGTTGATGTGACGAAAGTAAGTGATGTCATCAGATCATAACATTCGGGGAATGGTATGACAAACTAAGTTGATGAAATTCAGAATCCTTGAATTGTAGTGGAATGGGTTGAATTCAAAATAAATCCTATACCCTAAACATTGCAGATGGGACGAATTGAAAAAGTTTCAATTCCTATCGTGGTAGGATGGTCCAAGCCTTGTGTCCTCAAAGTTTCAAGCGGAGGTGACTCTGAAATTATAGTGGAGCAAGCTTGTTGAGCAGAACGTGATTGATGTTTCGAGAGGAACAAGGATGAAGAACAAATGAGTGATGACACCTAGAGCAGGAATCATACTCATAACATTTTTCATATATCATAGCAAATTTCATTAGGAGCATTAGATTCATTCCAATCATTGCATCCTAATCCTTAAAAAGGAATCATTTTCATGACATGTTACATTCATGTCACTCATAACACATGTAGCTAGAATCATTTGATTCATTCTAATCATAGCATCTTACTCATGTGATGTAAACATATGGAACCGAGTCTATAGGACATGTCCCTCAGAGGATGGTGTAGTAATATCGGTGAATTTACAGATCTTATCTCCCTAAGAAGTAGTGGAGTAGATCAAATTTGGCGAATCTTATCTTCCTAATGTAGCAAGGGAGCAAATTTTAGCCACCAGCCTTATCTTCCTAAGGTAACAAGGGAGCAGACTGAAGTTCGTAGTCTTATCTTCCTGAGGTAGCAAGGAAGCAGACTAAAGATTGCAGATTTCGTCTCCCAGAAGTTGCAGTGGATCAAAGACGGTGAATCTTATCTTCCCGAGGCAGCAGGGAAGCAGATTTTAGCCATTAGCCTTATATCCTTGAGGTAGCAAGGGAGCAAGCTGAATAATGTAGTCTTATCTTCCTGAGGTAGCAAGGAAGCAGACTAAAGATTGTAGATTCTGTCTCCCTGAAGTTGCAGTAGAGCAAATCGAAGACGATGAATCTTATTTTCCCGAGGTAGCAGGGAAGCAGATTTTAGCCATCAGTTTTATCTTCCTGAAGTAGCAAGGAAGCAGACTAAAGATTGAAGATTTCGTCTCCCTGAAGTTTCAGTGGAGCAAGTCGAAGATGGTAAGTCTTATCTTCCTGAGGTAGCAGGGAAGCAGATTTTAGCCACCAGCCTTATCTCCCTCAGGTAGCAAGGGAGCAGGCTAAATATTGTAGTCTTATCTCCCTGAAGTTGCAGTGGAGTAGACTGAAGACAACAGATCTTATCTTCCTGAAGTTGTAGGAAGTAGATCAAAAACACTTTCAGCCTTGTCTCCCTGAAGTTGCAGCGAAGTAGACTGAAGATAGTAGATCTTGTCTTCCTGAAGTTGCAGTGAAGCAGATCGAAGATAGTAGATCTGGCATTCTTGAAGGTGTAAGAAGCAGATTGAAGCCATCAGACTCATTAAAATCTAGATGAAGTTGCAGTGGAGTTGGAAGCCATTTGGAGAAGACGAGGGCTAAGAGGTCAAGATTCGGCAAGACCGAGCAAAATTGGTCCTTTTATAGTCTTTGCCCTATTCTCGTTTTACGACAATGAGCAAAGAGGGGCAGCTGTAATAACCCATTTTGCCCGGGCTTGTAACAAACCAAAATAATAGAAAAAAATAAAAATAATATATATGTCCAGTGTCCTTTTACAGAGCCCAAATTTAATGGACCTAAACTGCCTACCCATTACCCGTTACACCCGAGCCCAAATCCTACCCAGTCCCAAACTTAACTAAACAAGCCCAGTGGCCCACAAATGCTTGCGGATGCAGGAAACCCTAGGTTTCCATTGCGCCGCAAGCGCCTCAGCAACCCTAGGCACCGCAAGCCTCACACCCTTCGATTGCGCCGCAATCTGCGCGAGCCACGCTGCCATCAACGTACGAACAACCCCTTCTCGCCAGAATCCTCGCCTTCGACCTACACAGAAAAGGAAAAACATAGCAAAAGAAATGGAAAATAAACAAGACAAATTTCTTTCTTCTTTTTTTTTTAATTCTTTCGGGGCTATATAAACCCAAAACAATCTTTAAAATAGACACATATACAGAGAACAAAAACCAATAAAAAAATAGAGAATACAGAAAGATTCAAAAGTTACAGAGAAATAAAAATACCAAAATCTATTTTAGAGGTGATTTACGTTCCTTTTTATTTTTTTCTTTCGATCCCTGCATATTTCATACACAAAACAGTTTATAAAAAAACAAAAGGGGCAAAGTTTTACCTTTAGGCCACCGCATGGGACGGCGCGTGGGACGGAGCCTAGGTCGGAGCCCTGGCCTCAGGCCGAAGGGCAGAGAGAAATTTTTAAGGCCCTCTGTAACACACCAAACCCGGCCTAGAAGTTAGGCCCAAATCTGGCGTGTCACATTGAAGAGTTTTTCGAAAACCATGCTTTCATTAGAAACCCTTCTTAAAGAATTTAAAACTTTCTGCTATTCAAAACCCTAGATTTTGTTTGCTTATTTTCAAAACGAGGCTTATTAGAAATCATTCTTGGAAAACATTATTATCTTTAAAACCTTGTTTGTTGCGGAAAGCTTAATTTAAAACAGTTGCGGAACGTGATATTTTGAAAAAACAATAGTTATTTCCGATAAATCATGATCTACTTCTAGCAATTATAAAACAATCAATAAAATCCCAAAACTTAAAGTTCAGAAATCTTAAGGCCTTATTACAAAATTTATAACCCAACAAATTCAACTAAAATAAAAATAGGATGTGTACTTTAAAGCCAATCGGACGTGTGGTCACCTCCGAGTCCCTCGCAGCTCCGAGCCGTCTAAGGCTGAGGATTACCTGAATAGTTTAAAATGGGGTAAGTTTATGAAAACTCAGTGTGTAATCCCCTTACCAGAGTATAAGTCAGTATACAGAAGCAGAAACCTAAACAGTCTGGGTCGAAGCCCTTTCAACAGTAACAGTACAATACAGATTAGAGCATAAACAGATATGCAACAGTATGAGGATGCATCCCACCCCAATTCAACAAACACACCACTCGTACCAACCCTACACTCCATGTGGGGACCAAGTCGACCCACCCAGCCCTACACACCAAGAGCGCAGCCGAGCTGCCAATATCAACGCAGCAAAGCTGCCAGTAACATATGTAACATCCCAAAATTGGGCCTAGGAGAATTGAGCCCAATGGGCCTTAGGCGTAGTAGCGTTTAAATTTTTGGAGAATAAGAGATCGGCTTAAATGCAAGTTAGACCTATTGAATAAGTGATTTTGGAAGGTTAGAGGGCTTCTATGAAGTCCCGGGATCAAATATTGGCTTTGGGGAAATTTTGGTTTTAGGTGAAAAAAACCTTGGAAGTTGGTAGATAGGCCTTAAGAATAAAATATGGAGGAAAATGACACAAGTGGAGTGTGTGGTGTAGTGGCAAAGTGACGCCACATAAGAGATAAGGGGTGACGCCACAAGGAAGGAAGGAAGTCCAAGGTTCAAGTCTTGGCCTTTGCATTTTGGTTTCTTTTTGCTTGGACCTTAGAATTTGGCCCATAGTTTATATTTAGTTGCGCATGGTTTAAGACACAAGAGGAGCTTGTGGACAAGTGGTTAGCGGCATGGATTATGTTCCAGGGGAGCCTAGGTTCGAATCTCATGAGAAGCAAGGGAGTATTTATTTTGCGGATTGGACGGCAAGAGTTTCAGTTGAATTTAAACTCTACTGACGAAGGGATCCCACATCGGAAAGACAAAAGAATGAAGGTGAAGAGCTAGCTATATAAGGAGCATCCTAGGAGGAGAGTAAACACATCTTGGAGGGCGTTTGGGCACAAGAGTGATCGGAGCGCGGATTAGCCCCAGAGTCCTATCAGGTGTGTAACTCTCTCTACTCTAGTTGTAGAGCGGCAAAATGCCGAAATGCCGGTTACACGGCATTAGTAGCCACACGAGCGTGCGAGCGCACGTGTGGGGCTTCGACGCGATAGTTGAGGCCATCAGTAGTATTCTCGTGGGTTGGGGCTGCTTGGGCCTCGATGGGCCGAAGTGGGCCCAATGGGCCCGTGGGCCCATATGAGTAAATTGTATGATTGGTTAGTATTAGACTAGGTGGAACTTATATACGTGGCTAGATTTGTGCTAGGTGGGCCACACGAGCATGTGGGCCCGGATGGGCCGAAATCGAGTTTTAGGCCCAATCGTCCGGTACGACCGGAAATGGTAGCTGAATCGCTAGTGGCGACATTAGGCCTTCGGAAAGGCCATTACAGTTGTAAATTACGAAAATACCCTTGGTGGGTAAATTACGAAAATGCCCTTGGTAGGTAAAATTACGGTTATACCCTTAGAGGTTGATTAGAATGATTATGTTGTTTAGTTTTGGCCGATTGTAGGGAAGGTAGAACCTTTTTAGGCGGCGTATAGTCAGCATTTGTAGTACTGATCTACCGAGATTTGGAGACTTGAGACTTTTAGGAGCCACGTGTGATTTCGGGGTTTAGTCAACTGTGCTAATCAGGTGCGTAATTATCGCACTGTTTCTCCTGTTATTTGTGTATTGATGTATATACTTGTGTATGATGTGTGGTAGCCGACAATAAAGGCTAAAGTGGTGGATACCCATGTTTGGGGTAATCGATTAACAGGTTAGTAAATTGTGATATTAAATTATTTATGGTGCCTGTTTGATATGGTAATGAGCATGTGATTATACTCACTCTATATGTTGATTTGACATGATACATTAACATATGTGCATGGGGATTGGTTTTGATCAAGGAAGGACGGGGTGTACATATTATGTACGTGGTCTAATGTTAGCCTCGTGCTACATTAGCGCTTGATGATTAGCTGTGTGCTTCATCAAGGGAGATGTTGGCTAGGTGCCCATCTCGGCGGTTGATAGCTGAGTGCATCACCGTGGACGGATTACTATTGGGATCACTTACGTGATCGGTGGCTCTGCCACGGCTTTGAGCAGCAAGTCTGCCAAGGTAGGATTTGAGGATCACGATGTGATCGGTGGCTCAGCCACGGCCTTGTGCAGCAGGTCTGCCGAGGTAGGATATGTGGGATCACTCGGTTGTGATCGGTGGATTAGCCACGGCCTTAGGCAGGGAGTCTGCTAAGGTTGGTGTAACGGATGGACTTAGGATTGGGTTGGGATACATTTTGCATATCTATTGGTATGGACTGTGTGGGTATGGGTTAAGCCCATACGTGTGGAAACATGTGTAATGATTATGCACTGAGTCTGTGGACTCACCCAAATTTTCTCAACCATTTCAGGTCATTCATGAGCTTGGACCGGGTTGGAGTGGATACAAGGTGGCCATGCAAAAGAAGAGATTTTGATTATTTTATGCATTTTTGAAATTAAGTATTTTGTTTAAATATTGGGTTGTAATAAGGGCCTTGTTGTTATTTTTGGTATTATTTTATTATGGGCTTGATTTAATTAAATTACTATGTGAAGATGATTTTATTTTTAGCCACCTATTTACTCAAAGCATATACATTAAAGTTTTAATTTGGACATTTTATAATAACAAAGTTTAAGTATAATTTTAAATGGACATGGTTTTCAAAAGTTAACAAATTTACATGTTTTATTCTAAAGTCAAAAAGATTTTCAAACCGTTCTTCCGCAGTAACATACCAGATTCGGTCAGGGCTTGTGGGCCGGGTTTGGGGGTGTTACAAATTGGTATCAGAGCCAAGTTCAAAACTCGGCTTTGAGGGTTTTTGGGCCCGAAACAGTTTTCAAAATAGACTTTTTGAAAAATGGGCTTTTATAAAAAGTTTTCAGGTTATACTGGCATGGCACCTGTACCTCCGACCCGAAGTCCACCAGGTAAGTACTTCTAGCTTTTAAAATGATTTGTTGGTGTGTTCTATTATGGGCTTAGATTGGGCTCGTAGATTAGAATATTAAGGCTATTGGACCCTAGGATTAGTTTACTCAAACATATGCATAAAACTTAATGTTATTAAACAAACCTGTGAAGTAAGTCGCCGAGTTATGGTGTGGTAACCACTGTACGCATGTCTAGGAGTGGCATTCAGTAAGAGCTTGGTATTTAAGCAGTCCTAGCGACTCACCTCCTCTTTACTTGAATCCTACCTGGTGCGTAGCTACGGTTCACCTTAACCAAGAGGACTTGTTCATGGGCTAAACCGGTTATTAAAACCCGAAAGGGAATTAGCCTTGCTATTTTTAAAACCTTCTGTTTTAAAATTTTTCAAACTTACCCCTTTGATTTGTAAAGCCCTAAATCTGATTTTGAAAGACACTTGTCGATTTACAAAATTTCCCAAAATGCCCTAGTGGCAAAATTACAAAAATGCCCCTGTATTGCAAAATTACCGTACCACCCTCAACATTTGATAAAATGATTTTTACTTTACAAAATATCAAAATCTTGAGGTTTCGAAATATTAAGATACCCTGGTTTGTGGAAATTTACGATAATACCCCTGGTTGATAAAATTTCCTACATGCCATTGGTTTCTAAATTTTCATATGATCCTCGACTTTTACTAAAATATTCCTATTTTACAAAATATCAGAAAATCCTATTTTTGCAAAATATTGAGATATCCAGATTGGAAGTTTACAAGAATACTCCCGACTTACAGAATTACCAAAATAACCCCCAATTTCTGAAATTTCAGCGACATCTTTAATTTGGAAATTTTCAAAATACCTTTAAGTTCTAACAATTTTTTGAAATGCCTCTAATTTGTAAAGATTTTTCCAATTGACCCCAGGTTATTACCAAAATACCCCCGTAGGACAAATGACGAAAATACATTGGGGTAAAAACAGGCAGAAATGTCCGAATAGTGAATGTGTGTGGTAGATACCACTGAATGGATGTGTTTTTAGTGAAGAATGTGAATGTTTGAATTAGAATAGAGAATTTGAGATGAAACTTTGTGTGATCGAAAGAACCACTTCCGGAACTTCTATTCATAAAATTTGCTCGTGGATAAATAAAGGAACAAAATTTCTAATGCATAAAACTTTTAAACCAGATAAGTCAAGACATTAGACATAGAGTTGGGAACGTATGAAATATTCGTCTGTTTTAATTGCTAGGTGTTTTTGAGTATGGGTAGGAGTTTTAAATTCTAGTTAGAAGTATATTAGTTTTATTAAGATCAGAGTGCGCAGCAAGAGTGTAGTGTGGTAGGTTAGGATGTGCGACTATTAGTTAGTTGGAAATTTCGAGGACGAAATTTCTTTGAGGAGGGTAGATTTGTAACATCCCAAAATTGGGCCTAGGAGAATTGAGCCCAATGGGCCTTAGGCGTAGTAGCGTTTAAATTTTTGGAGAATAAGAGATCGGCTTAAATGCAAGTTAGACCTATTGAATAAGTGATTTTGGAAGGTTAGAGGGCTTCTATGAAGTCCCGGGATCAAATATTGGCTTTGGGGAAATTTTGGTTTTAGGTGAAAAAAACCCTGGAAGTTGGCAGATAGGCCTTAAGAATAAAATATGGAGGAAAATGACACAAGTGGAGTGTGTGGTGTAGTGGCAAAGTGATGCCACATAAGAGATAAGGGGTGACGCCACAAGGAAGGAAGGAAGTCCAAGGTTCAAGTCTTGGCCTTTGCATTTTGGTTTCTTTTTGCTTGGACCTTAGAATTTGGCCCATAGTTTATATTTAGTTGCGCATGGTTTAAGACACAAGAGGAGCTTGTGGACAAGTGGTTAGCGGCATGGATTATGTTCCAGGGGAGCCTAGGTTCGAATCTCATGAGAAGCAAGGGAGTATTTATTTTGCGGATTGGACGGCAAGAGTTTCAGTTGAATTTAAACTCTACTGACGAAGGGATCCCACATCGGAAAGACAAAAGAATGAAGGTGAAGAGCTAGCTATATAAGGAGCATCCTAGGAGGAGAGTAAACACATCTTGGAGGGCGTTTGGGCACAAGAGTGATCGGAGCGCGGATTAGCCCCAGAGTCCTATCAGGTGTGTAACTCTCTCTACTCTAGTTGTAGAGCGGCAAAATGCCGAAATGCCGGTTACACGGCATTAGTAGCCACACGAGCGTGCGAGCGCACGTGTGGGGCTTCGACGCGATAGTTGAGGCCATCAGTAGTATTCTCGTGGGTTGGGGCTGCTTGGGCCTCGATGGGCCGAAGTGGGCCCAATGGGCCCGTGGGCCCATATGAGTAAATTGTATGATTGGTTAGTATTAGACTAGGTGGAACTTATATACGTGGCTAGATTTGTGCTAGGTGGGCCACACGAGCATGTGGGCCCGGATGGGCCGAAATCGAGTTTTAGGCCCAATCGTCCGGTACGACCGGAAATGGTAGCTGAATCGCTAGTGGCGACATTAGGCCTTCGGAAAGGCCATTACAGTTGTAAATTACGAAAATACCCTTGGTGGGTAAATTACGAAAATGCCCTTGGTAGGTAAAATTACGGTTATACCCTTAGAGGTTGATTAGAATGATTATGTTGTTTAGTTTTGGCCGATTGTAGGGAAGGTAGAACCTTTTTAGGCGGCGTATAGTCAGCATTTGTAGTACTGATCTACCGAGATTTGGAGACTTGAGACTTTTAGGAGCCACGTGTGATTTCGGGGTTTAGTCAACTGTGCTAATCAGGTGCGTAATTATCGCACTGTTTCTCCTGTTATTTGTGTATTGATGTATATACTTGTGTATGATGTGTGGTAGCCGACAATAAAGGCTAAAGTGGTGGATACCCATGTTTGGGGTAATCGATTAACAGGTTAGTAAATTGTGATATTAAATTATTTATGGTGCCTGTTTGATATGGTAATGAGCATGTGATTATACTCACTCTATATGTTGATTTGACATGATACATTAACATATGTGCATGGGGATTGGTTTTGATCAAGGAAGGACGGGGTGTACATATTATGTACGTGGTCTAATGTTAGCCTCGTGCTACATTAGCGCTTGATGATTAGCTGTGTGCTTCATCAAGGGAGATGTTGGCTAGGTGCCCATCTTGGCGGTTGATAGCTGAGTGCATCACCGTGGACGGATTACTATTGGGATCACTTACGTGATCGGTGGCTCTGCCACGGCTTTGAGCAGCAAGTCTGCCAAGGTAGGATTTGAGGATCACGATGTGATCGGTGGCTCAGCCACGGCCTTGTGCAGCAGGTCTGCCGAGGTAGGATATGTGGGATCACTCGGTTGTGATCGGTGGATTAGCCACGGCCTTAGGCAGGGAGTCTGCTAAGGTTGGTGTAACGGATGGACTTAGGATTGGGCTGGGATACATTTTGCATATCTATTGGTATGGACTGTGTGGGTATGGGTTAAGCCCATACGTGTGGAAACATGTGTAATGATTATGCACTGAGTCTGTGGACTCACCCAAATTTTCTCAACCATTTCAGGTCATTCATGAGCTTGGACCGGGTTGGAGTGGATACAAGGTGGCCATGCAAAAGAAGAGATTTTGATTATTTTATGCATTTTTGAAATTAAGTATTTTGTTTAAATATTGGGTTGTAATAAGGGCCTTGTTGTTATTTTTGGTATTATTTTATTATGGGCTTGATTTAATTAAATTACTATGTGAAGATGATTTTATTTTTAGCCACCTATTTACTCAAAGCATATACATTAAAGTTTTAATTTGGACATTTTATAATAACAAAGTTTAAGTATAATTTTAAATGGACATGGTTTTCAAAAGTTAACAAATTTACATGTTTTATTCTAAAGTCAAAAAGATTTTCAAACCGTTCTTCCGCAGTAACATACCAGATTCGGTCAGGGCTTGTGGGCCGGGTTTGGGGGTGTTACAACATATATGTGGCTGAGCCACTAAAATCAGTATATCATGGCAAGGCCACTAAATCAGTAAAATGTGGCATAGCCACCAGTACAGTACTTCCTCCAAAATACAAATCCCAACCCCATGCAATATGTCGTGTATGTCATGTTCAATCATTACACATGTATGCAAAATGGCCATGCTCAGTAATAGTCACCTAAACATATATTAACAGCATATCAGTCACACGCACACAGTCAAGTCAGTTAAACTCATAGTTATACAATCACATTCAAATCAGTCAAATTCACAGTCTAATTCACTAATAAGGGCAAAATAGTCATTTTACCCTATAAGGGTATCTCGATAATCCTATCCTTCCGGGGTATTCGGTAATTTTACAAATCAGGGGTATTTCGGTAATTTTGCAAATTGGGGGTATTTCGGTAATTTTGCAAACTGGGGGTATTTCGATAATTTTACAAATCAAGGGTATTTCGGTAATTTTACAAATCGGGGGTATTTCGGTAACTTTACCCATAGAGGGTATTTTAGTAATTTCGCAAACTAATGTATTCTAAACAGAGATAACGATGCGAATGGGCCTAGGGCCCATTCTCGGCCCAAATGGGGCCACACGCTTACGTGGCCCATTTAGCCCAAATCTAGCCACAGATATGAGATTCACATAGACCAGTCCAATATCTACTACACAATCATACAATTTATTCATATGGGCCCACGGGCCCATTATGCCCACTTGGCCCCGTTCGGCCCATCGTGGCCCAAACAACATCAACCCACAAGAATACTCATGGTGGCCTCGACTATCGCGTCGAAGCTCCCACACGTGCGCTCGCACGCTCGTGTGGTACCATCACTGTGTGACCGGCATTTCGACATTTGCCGCTCTACAACTAGAGTAGTGCGAAATACACACCTGATAGGAATCTGGAGTTAATCTGCGCTCCGAACACTCTTATGCCCAAACGCCCGCCAAGGTATGCTTACTCTCCTCATAGATCACTCTATTTAAAGCCAGCTTCTCACCTTTCCTCTTGCTATCTTTCCGATGTGGGATCCCTCCTTCAGCAGAGTTTAAATCCATCACAACCACTTATCGTCCCAACTTAGCAAAATAAATATCCCTTTTTGCTTGCGATGAGATTCGAACTCAGGCTCCCCTGTAACTTAATCCACGCCACTAGCCACTTTGTCAACTAGCTCCTTGTTGTCTTAAAAGATGCGCAACTAAATATAAGTCTATGGGCCAAAGTCTAAGTTCATCTTAAAAGAAAACAAAAAGAATTGCCAGCGCCAAGACTTGAACCTTGGACCCCTTGCTTCCATGTGTGGCATCACTCCCTTGTCTCCCATGTGGCGCCATTTTCCACTAGACCACAACTCCTTTTGTGTCATTTTTCTCCACATTTTATTCTAAAAGCCTACTTTCTAACACCCAAGGTTTTATTCACCTAAAACCAAAATTTTCCTAAAGCCCAAGTTTGAACCCGGGACTTCATAGAAGCCCCCTAATCTTCCAAAATCACTCAGCTAATTGGTCCAACTTGCATGAATGTCGTTCTCATGCTCTTAAAAATTTTAAACGCTCCCACGCCCAAGGCCCAATGGGCCCAATTCTACTAGGCCCAAATTCGGGGCGTTACACCCTCTGATTTTTTTAAAAGGGTGTTTAAATGTTTTTTTGGGCTAATTATTTGCTTATATAGCAAAAAGAAACGACGCAGTTTTTACTTAAGTAAATAAGTACAAAATGACGTCGTTCAGAAGAGAGGATCCGCGTGTTGACCCAAAAACCCGAGGAGGATCCGCGTGTTTTATAAAAAAGGGGAATTTACCATTTCAGTCCCTTTGCAATTTTATTTGTTTTAATTTCATCCAATTTAACATTTTCTTTATTTTGTTTAATTAGCCCTGAAGGTATGTTTTTGTTTCAATTAAGTCCTTGGATTGCTTAAAGGCCAAAAATCATTACGACGCCATTTTGGAAAGAAGGCACAATTGCCCCATAAGTCCTTGTGGTTTAACGTGTGTTTTGATTTAGCCCTTTTTATTTATTTTTATTGCTATTTAGCCCCTATTTTTTAAAATCTTTTCTTTATTTATATTTTAAATTATTATTAAATTATTTTATCATATTAAATATTTTATATTTCTTTATTATTTATATATTAATTATTAATATTATAAATTTCGTATATATTATTTATTTTTTATTTTTTAATATTATTTTTAATTACATATTATTTATATATATTAGTTATTATATTATACATTTTAAAATTTTGTACATTGTATAGTATTATATTATGTCATATATTATTTTTTAAAAAAAATTTGTTTTATATAAAATAAATTTATATTGTATAACATATTATTTATTCTTAAATATATAGTTTTCTTTTATGTATTATGTTATTATAAATATGCTTTTATTTAAAGTTATAAATCATTTATTTATTAATGTATTTTTTTATTATCCCCAATATATATATGTTTTTTTTGCAATATTTATTTATTATTTGGCATATGTCATTGCATGAAATGTTTAATTTTTCATAAGAAGTTTTCATATTTATTTTGTAGTTTTATTATTATTATTTATTGCTTTATATTTGTCCATACTCTTTCATTCATTTACGATTACTTTGGTGTAAATATTGTTGTTAGTCGTATTTTATATTGCCTATATTAATGTGAAATGTTAGCATGTCATGATAGTTTTTGGTACTTATATTTGATGATGTATGAATACGATATTTTCATAAGGATCATTGTTTAAAATAAAATACATTTTGCAAAATTACTATATTTTATTTAAAGGATTTTTTTTTTAAAATAAGGCAATGTTTTGTATTTAGAAATTCGAGAAATAGTGCCCTAACGTGCTGGGTTTCGATTTTTCGTTTAACTAAATAACTAAATATCCTTTTGATAAAATTTTGTAAATCATGAGATGATTTTAGTTACGAGGGTTTAAAAATATCATGTCCTAACGTGCTGGATGTGATGTTTGTATTCTTTCGAAACAAAGGAATATCAAATTTTAACTCAAATTGTTTAAGTTTTTTAAAAAATCATATTTTAAAAATTATTTCAAATTTTCAGCATTAGGACATGATTTTATCGATCAGGTACCAATTTTTAGGCGTTATGAGGGTGCTAACCCTTCCTCATACGTAACCGACTCCCAAACCCGTTTTCATGTTTTTCGTTGACCAAAATCAAATGTTTTGAAATAAAACGTTTTGCAAGGTGATCCAATCACACCTAAGTAAAAAGGGGTTGGTGGCGACTCTATTTTCGTTTTTTAAAGTCGATCCCCATTTTTACCAAAGCCTTAAAAATGGTTTCGACAGGTAGGATTACCGGAATACCCTTATAGGGTAAAATGTCTGGTTTGCCTTTGTGGGTAAATGTTTGACTTGTGCTATGATTTGACCGATTTGACTATGATTGTAAGACTGTGTTTTAACCGACTTGACTGTGGGCGTATGTCTGATTTGCTATTAATATGTGTTGAAATGACTATTACTAAGCATGGCCATTTTGCATACACATGTAATGATTGAGCATGAAATACACAACATACTGCATTGGGTTGGGTTATGTTTTTGGAGGAAGTACTGTACTGGTGGCTATGGCACGTTATACTAATTCAGTGGCTCTACCACGATATACTGATTTTAGTGGCTCAGCCACGTATACTGTTACTGGCAACTTTGCTACGTTGATATTAGCAGCTTGACTGCGATCTTGGTGTGTAGGGCTGGGGGGTCGACTTGGTCCCCACATGGTGTGTAGGGCTGGTACGGGTGGTGTGATGGTTGGACTGGGTTGGGATGCATCCTCATACTGTTGCATATCTGTTTGTGAGATCTGTCACTGTACTGGGCTTAGGCCACTTGTTCTGTTATTGGTTGGGCTAGGCCTAATTGATACTGTTATGGGCTATGACCCAAATAATTTCGTAGTGGGCTTTGACTCACATATGTTTTGAACTGACTGTACTGTTACTCTAAAAGGGCTTTGGCCCAGACTGTTTCAGTTTTTGTTTCTTTATACTGACTGTTACTCTAGTAAGGGGATTACACACTGATTTTTCATAAACTCACCCCGTTTTTAACTGTGCAGGTAATCCCCAGTCTTAGAGGATTTGGAGCTGCGACGGACTCGGAGGTGGCCACACATCAGATATGCTTTAAAGTGAAACTTAGCGACTTTATTTCATTTTATTTTAATCCATTGGGTTAATAATTTTGTCATAAGGCCTCTTTATTTTAACTTATTATTTTTTATATTTATTTATGATGTTTTCTAACTGCTAGAGGTGGAATACAATTCCAAAATGGTAACTATTTTCAAAACACTATGTTTCGGCAACGTTTTCAAAATGCTTTTGCAACTCTATTTCTAAACATCACATTTTCGTAAATGGTTTATTTCAAATATGCTTCCGCAACAGATAAGGCTTTAAAGATAATTACGTTTTCAAGTAGATAACAATTGCTTAAGTGTTTTGGGTTTTAACAAAGAGGCTGTAATTCTCAAGCAAGTTCTTAACAATCACAAAGATGGTTTTGGAAAACACTTCTATGTGACATGCCAGATTCGGGACTAACTTCTAGGCTGGGTTTGGTGTGTTACATTAAAGGTGAATCTTATAAGTATTAGTCAACTTTGTGATCAAAGGATGCTTGAAAACTTCACAATGGACAAACATTTGATGACCAACAAGTCAAATGAGATAGCCATAAAGGGTTCAAGAACATTAAATAATTACTATAGATTGATTGAACCCTTAACAAGCAAACGTATGAGCTATTCTAATATGAAGGTATGGTATGAGAGAATTAAGACATGTTCATTTCAAGGCTCACATCATTTGTTAAGGTATTACGTAGTGAGGGGATTTCTAAAGCTAAAGGAGTCATTTTAAAAGTGTGTAAAGATTGCATGAAGTTTAAGCAACAATCTAATCCAAATCCCCAATTACAACTTATACAAACATTTGGACCCAAAGAACTCTTGCATATAAATTTAATTGGAGTTATGAAGACTGAGAGTTTGGGTGGTAAGAGAAACATCTTTGTTTGTATGTGTTGATGATTGCTAAAGGTATACTTAGGGAACGAAAATTATGAGCGATCATGGAAGGGAATGAAGAATGAAAAGTTCTTATATTTCTATGAAAACAAAGGGATGTAGTACAAGTTTTCAAAGCCAAATACTCCATGGAGAATGGTATGGTTGATAGGAAGAATTAAACCATTCAAGAGATGGCTAAAATGATGTTAGGTTTTTTTTTAAAAAAAAAAAACAAAGGCCTCACAAGTTTTGAGCTAAATTTTTTAACACAACATTCCATGTGATTAACAAGGTACTTTTGAGGCTTAAAATGAGGATGACCCTATACAAAATGTAGAAAGGAAGAAAGCATAGAGTGTCATATTTTCATGTTTTTAGAAGCACTAGTTACATTCTTAAAGATAAAGTTTATAAGGGAAAGCTTGATGCATGAAGCGGTAAGGAGATCTTCCTAGGATATTCCAATAATAGCAAGGCATTCATGGTGTAAAACAAGCGCACTAGGTTTATCATGGAGTCATTTAATGTGTTTGTTAAAATGATTCATAATGCTACCATTGAAGATGCAAATGATAAATTAGTTGTGCTAGATATTGAGTAAGTTGCAACTGAGCCAATATTTGACCTTGTGTCTCAAGCATCTATAGTTGACCAACCTATCAAAATAAATGATGATGAAGGCCATCAAATGATGATATTTCTCAGCCTAAACCATAATCAAAGGTGAAAAAAAAACCATTCATTAGATTATGTTACTAGTGATTTAGATGGAGGGTAAGGACAAGAGGAAAGTCTAAGACAAGCTATCAAGATATAGTTAGACTTGCATGCTATAAATCCTCTATTGAGCCTAAAAAGGTCAAGAAGTCCTTGAAGGGGAAAAGTAGACTCAAGCCATGCAAGAAAAAAAACATAAATAGCTTGAAAAAAATGATGTATGGTAGCTTATTCCAAGACCAATTGGTTGCAAAGTAATTGGAATGGATGTTTAAGAACAAGTCAAATAAACTTGAAAACGTCACTAGAAATAAAGAAAGGCTTGTGGCTCATGGGTATACTTAGGTGGAAGGAATCAAATTTGATGGGACATTTGCACTTGTGGCTAGGCATGAGGCTACCAAACTTCTTTTAATAGTTGCAACTTATCCTGATATCAAATTATTTCAAATAGATGTGAAAAGTGCATTTCTCAATGGATTTATCAAAGAAGAAGTTTATGTACAACAGTCTAAGGGATTTGAAGACCCTAAGCATCTAGATCATGTGTCTAAATTAGCAAAGGCTCTTTATGGCGTCAAGCAAGGCCTTAGGACATGGTACGAGAGGCTTTTAAGACATTGATAAAATGTAGTTTATCAAGTAAGATAAAGGCACCATTACAATTGCTCATATCTAAGTGGACAATATCATCTTTGCCTCCACTTCTCAAAAGGCCAAAATAAGGTTTTGCAAAGATGATGTAGTTTGAGTTTGAGATGAGTATTGTAAGGGGGCTTTCTTATTTCTTGGGAATCTATATGAATTAGCTCAAGTAGGGTATATTCCTATCTCAAAATAAGTATGTATGGAATCTAGAGAAAAATTTTGAATTGAAGAATGCTAAACCAATTAAAACACTTACGTAGTCCTAAGAAATTCTACTCAGATATAAGGTGAGTTGCAATCGACCGAACTATCTAAAAAAGTATGATTGGTAGTTGAATTTAACTAGTTATATGTAGGATTGATTTGTGTTTTAATGTGGTTGTGTATGCGAGATATGAATCCAATCCTAAGAAATCTTATTTGAAGGTTGCAAAGAAAATCTAGCATATGAGTGGGACTTTAGAGCTTAGTATTTCGTTGTCAAATGGTACAAACATGAGCTTCATGGGCTATACTAATATACTAATTAGGCAGGAAATGTAGCTGATAAGAAGAGTACAATAGGATATTTCTACTTGGATTTGAATTTGGTATCTTGGTATGGTAAGAAGCAATCATTTATTTCTTTATTAATAGTTCAATTCGAGTACATAGCTGTGGGAAGTTGTTGTGCAAAACTTTTATGGATGAGGAAAATGTAACACCCCTTACCTGTGTTCAATGCCAGAACCGGATACGAGGCATTACCGAACTTAACTTAACTTAAACATACAACATCGGGCTATAAAATTTCATTTCAACTTCAAACTTCTCACTCATATTCATAATATCCTTATTATGGGCCTACGAAGCCCTAAACATACCTACAGAGGGTTTCAGAATTAAACCGAAGACTTTTGCACACTTAGAGAATTTTTCCCTAAATAGGGCCACAAGCCTGTGTGGAGGAAGGGACGGGCCTGTGTTCTACACCCGTGGTCAACACTGACTTACATCACACGGTCTGTCCCACGCCTGTGTGTCTGGCTCGTGGTCGACACTGACTTGCATCACACAGCCAGTCACACGCCCGTGTCCTTCGACCTTGTGGAGAATTAAATTCCAAAATTTAGGTGCAGACTTCACACGACCTGGGCACATGCCCATGTCCGTGGCTGTGCCTTCCACACGGCTGAGACACACGGTCGTGTCTCTGCCCCTGTGTTTACTACTGAGCATCCTGACTTGTAAAATTAACATGCAGGGGACACACGACCTAGCCACACACCCATGAGGCTAACCGTGTGTCACAGCCTAGACACACGCCCGTGTTTCTACCTGTGCGGACAAGAACAAAGCTATTTGCCAAGATCTTTTTATCACCCTAACTCATACAATTATAAATCTCATTCAACCATCAACCCATTCATGCATACTTTCACCAAGCAACCCAATCATGCATCATACACATTGATAAACCATAATTTATACATATTTTTATCCCATGCTTGGCTTATTTTTGGATGAATTTTCATTAGATTTGATGAATCTGATGCTCCTAATCCTTTAATTTCATGTTTTACACTCAGGAGAGCTTAGGGAGTCGAAAAGAACGAGAAACGAGCCAAAAAGGGGTAAAATGGGCCTACCTAGGAAATCAACATGGCCTGGACCATCGAACACAGCCGTGGGTTATGAATAGGATCAAACACGGCCTGGAATGTCACACATGGACAGACCACACGGCCGTGTATGGCCAGCAGAAGCGAGCACGACCTAAGGCCATCAAACACGGGCGTGTCCCTAGCGTACCTAGGTTTAATTCTATTCAGAAAAGGTTACTTGTGGGCCAAGAAAGGCATCCCAAAGCCTATATAAACACCCTAGGGGGCAACCTAAAAGGGGACGCCGACTAGAAGGCAGAAAATACTCAAAGGCAGCCGTCAGGAGCAGCTTAAGAGAAGGATATCAATCAAGACTGAAGATCTCCTATCAATTTCTTTAGAAGTTTTTGGGTTTTCTTATGTTTTGTTGTTTTCCTTATTTAAAGATGTTTCCCTCCATCAGTATGAACTAAATTCCCTAAATACCTAAGGGGATGAAACCTAAGACAGATCTTATTATTATTTGATTTATAAGATAAATACTTGTTCTTATTCTTAATTGTGAGTTTTTATTCTTGTTTTGATAATTCAGGTTATTGATTCAAGTCGAATGTGCTTATTCAGTGGAGCAAAAGTCCCTGTTTAAGAGTAGATCAACACAATTAAGTGGAGTTGATTGTAACCCTAGAAATAGGGCGACGAAAATCTGTCGGATTAGAGTCAAATCTAATAAGGGAATCCATAGATCGAGTTAATGCGACGATATGGGTTTTAATTAGAAAGAGATTTCAATTAATCAATCTAGAGTCAGTTGTTTTTATTCTTGAAAGATATATTAACATAAATCAGGGATTTCTACGGATTAAGTCAAGTGAATAAATCATATGAATCAAAAGTAATAAGTGAAGTCTAGGTGGATTCTTCCTTAGGTATTGCCTTTATCATATAAGTTGTCTAAAAGTATTTTCCTAATTCTCTCTTTGTCGTGTCTTTAATTAAGTTTTAGTTTAAAAGAAATCACCCCAATTCTTAGGGTAAATAATAGAAAAATAGTAATTACTCGTACTCTTGGTCCTTGTGGATACGATATTACCGGTCTTACCATAACTATACTATAAACGATAGGTGCGCTTGCCTTTATTGTGATCATAGTTAGTTTTAGATGATCGTGTGTCAAAGTCTTAAAAATTTATATAATGAATGATTGAGCCTAGAAGCTAACTGTGACAACAATTGAGGCAAGCGCACCTATCGAATAGTAGTATAATTTAGTGGCAAGACCGGATTGTCGAACCCAAAGGAACCAAAAGTACTAATACTAACTTTCTTTTTATTATTTAACCTAAAAATTAAGGGAATGGTTATTTAATCTAAAATTAACTAACTATTAAGCTAAAGATGCTAAGACTAAGAGAATGAATTAGGGAAATACTTGTGGGAAAAAACAATTGATTAAGACAATACCCGAGGAAGAATCCACCAAGACTTCACTTGTTATCTAACTCTGAACCAGACAATTTTTTCACTTCACTTGATCCGTAGGATTCTCTAATTTATATTAATACCTCTTTCGAGGCTACTAACGTCTAACCCTAGGTTGATTAATTGAAATCTCTTTCTAATTAAAACCCCTAGAATTGCATTAACTCGATCTATGGACACCCATATTAGGTTTGACCCTAATCCGGCAGATTTTTGTCATCCTATTTGTAACACCACAAACCCGGGCTAGAAGTTAGGCTCGAGTCTGGAACATTAAAGGCACACTTCAAAGCGTTTTTACCATTTAACAATTTAAGGCCCAAAATCCCAAAACCCTTGTATCTTGTTAAGTTACGTTGAAAAGCCCATATTTTAGAAAACATTCATATGTTAAGTTATTTCGAAAAGCATGTTAACTTTGGAAATTTTATGAAATTTATTAAGTGGATAGTTGAAATAATAATAATAAAACCCAAAATCTAAATTAGGAGTTACATGGCCTTATTACAATCCAATGAAAAAAAAAATAGTATTTAAAATAAATTTATTTGAACAAAATAAAACATTTGATCAGCTTGTAGTGTGGCCATCTCCAAGTCCTCTCCCACGCCAAGTTGTCTATTCAGGATTACCTGAAACATTAAATTAAAGAGGTGTGAGTTTCGAAACTCAGTGTGTACAACCTTTGGCGATCAAATCACATACAAATATTCACATTGGGCCTAAGCCCTATCAAAATTGGTGGTCTTGGGCCTTAGCCCACCATGACCTCATATCACATCATATCATATCATATTGTATCATATACAAACAAAATAATGCAAAACCCTTCCCAAAAATCCATCCGCTACACACACCATTTCCATTCCAACCATTTCACACCTGTGGGGATTTATAAATCAATCCACCCATCCTCTACACACCAAAGATAGCCGGGTTGCGGTACTACCTAACGTTGCATCAAAGCTGTTAATCATATAATGCGTTTAAAGCCTCTGGTGGATCCATGGCCATACAACTATGCGATCCTCAAATCTTCCTCCGTACCATAACTCCCACCCATATGCATCCTAAGTAGAATATCATATGAATGCATCAAACACATGAGTAACATCCACAAACTCATATTCGTCACATAGGGGTATTTTCGTCATTTCACTACCCAGGGGTATTTTCGTAATTCTACCCTATAGGGGTATTTTGGTAATTTAGCAAAATAGGGGTATCTTGATAATTTTGCAAAACAGGGGTATTTTGGTACTTTTGCAAAATAGGGGTATTTTGGTAATTTACAAATCTAGGGGTATTTCAGTAATTTTACAAATCTAAGGGTATTTGGTCCCTCTCGGGTTTTAGTTATGAACTTTGGCCCATCAACAAGTCCTCGCGACTAAAGTGAACAGACACTACGCACCAGGTAGGATTCTAGAGAAGAGGTGGTGGGCCGCTAGGGCCGCTTAAGTACCAAGCTCTCCCTAGATCCAATCCTAAACATGCGTATGTCCGTTGCCACACTTTAACCCAGCGACTTGTTCATGGACATGTTTAATTACATTAAGTCTGACATGTTTAATTAGATTAAGTCTTATGAAATTTAAGAGTTGTTCAAACTAGGCCTAAAGTCCATTAACCCTAACATACTTGTCTACGTCCCCATAAAGCCCATCAAACCCAAATTACATCCTTACGGCCCATTAGGCCCAAATCACATCCTTATGGCCTGTGAGGCCCAAAACAATTCCAGATCATGTATTATGCTTGACCGACTCAATTCATACGCCAAACCAAACAAACTCATCAAACCTAGCCTTAAGGCCCACCGGGCCCATTTAGCCACTTTCAGCTTTTCGGCATTGCCGATATCGTGTGTGTAGTGTTTGTACACACCTGGTATCCACACGCGCTGCAAACTCCTTAGTCACGAACCTACAATCGACATTACTAACGATTAACCAAGGCTTTAACACATACTTATCAAAAATTGAAACCTCACCGTACCCTTACCGTGTGCCTTACGTTCTAGTAGCCCTTTCTTTGCTACTATTGGCGATTATCCTCTAGATCTACACCCAAACACCTATTTCGTCAAAACGAAGTGATCCATATTGATCATAAATCATCCCTACGAGCCACATTAGATTCGGCCATTTATTAAACCATGACTGAGTCGAGAACACTTACCACGTTGTTAGCAACCCTTACCTACCATGCTTGCGATTGTCGAGCCTTACCCTTGTTAATACAGGTTAACGACAAGAATTGGGTTAGATAGCCCTTCGGATTTTAACAAAACTCGCTGAAAGATCAACTAAGCACTTACCGAAATTCTCCTTTGATCCTGCGGCTTAAGTTTGGCTTTTGATACTAGTAAGGTGACAGAGGCAATTCGGCAACACTACGGAGAATAAGAAAAGAAGTGATTCGATTAGAACCAAGTGGTGAACCAAAAAGGGAATTTGAGAAGCAAGAGTATGAAGGATTCGGCAAAGAGGGATGATAGAATTTTCGGCAATGAAGGGAGTTTGACTTAGCAAAATTTCAGCAAAAAGGGAGAAACCGCTTGAGGGGGAGAATAAAACTAGAGAATACTCAAAGAACCTTTCAGCATTCGGCCCCTTTTCCTTTTAAAGCCATAGGCCGAACACTCCCTTCCCTTAGAGTCCCATTCGGCACCATCACATCCTTGCTCCCCATCTCCTAACTTTTCTCCCACGTCTTCACATTAAATTTCTCTCCTGAACACTCCCTTCCAGAGTCCCCTCCAATGCCAACTCTTTCTGTCCAGGCACGAAAATTAAACTCCTTAATTCTTCCCTCTTTAGGCCTCGAACCTTGGACCTCCTTAATTGACAAACACGCCACTTCATAGCTCCTAAATGACGCCACTTTCCACTGGACCACAAGCCCATTTGTGTCCTCTCTTCTCTTAATCTGTTTATGAGGCCTTATGCCTGAGACTAGGGTCCACTAAGTAAGACAAATGAATTTCTCCCTATGGTCACCCTTATCTCTAAGGCTTCAAATAATCCCAATAATACCTTAATATTATTATTCTAAGTGCTACTCATACATACCAACCTCAGTGCACAGAAATTTAAAGTTTCAGGATTTTTGGGGCGTTACAACCCACTAGGCCCAAATCTACTAGGCCCAAATTCAGGGCATTACACTATTTCTAGGGTTGCGATCAACTCCGCTTAATTATACTAGATCTACTCTTAAACAGGGACTTTTGCTCCACTGCCTAAGCACATCAATACTTGAATCAATATCCTAAAATATCAAAGCAAGAATTAAGAACAAATCAAGTATTTATCATATAGTTCAGAAAACAATAACAAGATCCGTCTCAGGTTTCATCCCCCTCAGGTATTTGAGGGTTTAGTTTATAATAATAAAAGAATACATCTCAGAAGAAAATATAAAACAAAACATAAGAAAAACCCTAAAACCCCCTGGAGAAAATTGAAGGGAAGATCTTCCGTCTTGAGTATAATTCTGGCTTCTTGAGATGAATTAACTGGCTTTCTTCGAGTAAATCCCACAATTCTGACCTCTCTGGCTTGGCTCTTCGGCCTAACTGGACGCCCTCTTGAAGGTTGGCCTCTAGGGTGTTTATATAGGCTTTTGGAATGTCTTTCTTTGCCTTTAAGTACCCTATTCCAAATAGAATTGAAACATGTCACGTTAGGGACATGCCCGTGTGGCATGGCCGTGTGAATCGTATCCAGGCCGTGGTCAGGTCTGTTAAGTAGGCACGGCCGTGTGGCTTGGGCCCAGGCCGTGTGCATTTCGTACTTTGGCCCATTTTCTCCGTTTTTGGCCCATTTCTCATTCTTCTCGTCCTCCGATGCTCTCCTAAGTATAAAACATGAAATTAAATGATTAGGAGCACCAAATTCCACAATTCAGGGAGTAAATCATCAAAAAGTATGCTAAATGTGGGATTAAAATATGTACATTATATGGTTTATCATTAGACCACATCAAATTTTTAGCGTCGTTGCCGAGGACTAAGATATTAGGGACACTAAATTTTTATTACTTTAGCCATTCTAATTTTTATTTATTTTTATTTTTAGTTAACTAACTTTTTCTTTTCTTTGCTTCTGGCAGGAACTTTTAGTTTATGACTAGAAGGAACCCGTCAGGACCATTACTTTTTGACAGTGAGAATAAAAGTACAGATCGCATAAATCAAAGAGAAATAAGGCAAAGTCTACAATACATAGAGGAAGAGCAAGAGGACGATACCAATACTACCAAGAGATGGCTGATAATAATCTGCTACCTCCTGTGGCTGTCGAAAACCCCGCTCCTCGTACTATGTATGATTATGCTAAACCTAATTTAACAGGAACTGAATCAAGTATTGTTAGACCCGCTATTGCTGTAAATAATTTTGAATTGAAACCTGACACTATTCAGATGATTCAACAATTTGTTCAGTTTGATGGTTTGCAGGATGAGGATCCAAACAATCGCTTGGCAAATTTTCTAGAGTTTTGTGACTCTTTCAAAATTAATGGCGTTTCTAATGATGACATTCGGCTTCGGTTGTTTCCCTTTTCGTTGAGGAACAAAGCTAAACAGTGGTTGAACTCGTTACCACGAGGATCAATCACTACATGGGAACAAATGACCAAAAATTTTTTACTAAAATATTTTTCGCCGACTAAAACGGCCAAGTTGAGGAATGATATTTCTTCTTTTGTGCAGATGGATTTAGAAACACTCTACGATGCATGGGAGAGATACAAAGATCTATTAAGAGTATGCCCTCGCCATGGGTTACCTTTGTGGTTACAGGTTCAAACCTTTTACAATGGTGTGAACCCTTCAACTAGGCAGATGATTGATGCATCCGCCAGCGGTACAATTAACAATGAAACACTTGAGGCTGCTGATAAATCGTAAAAGCAACATATTTTAATCCCACATTTAGTATGCTTTTGAATGATTTAAGCCTCGATTGATATAAAAAGGTGCTCTTAATCCTTTCTTTTCATGTCTTATACCCAGGAAAGCACCCGAGGATGAAAAGAACATAAAACGGGCCCAAAACGGAGTAAATGGGCCATATCACAAAATCCACACGGCCTGGACTTAAGCCCACACGGCCGTGCCACATTGATCATCTAGAACACGGCCTTACCCCCGAGTCACACGGTCGTGCCTCATTAAAGAAGTCCAAACACGGCTTGAAGACTATTCACATGGGCGTGTGACATGGCCGTGTCCCTATCGTGGCAAAAAGCAATTTCATCCAGATTTAGATACTTTGTGGCGAAGAAACACATTCCAAGAGCCTATATAAACCCCCTAAGTTTTACTTGAAATAGGGCGGTTAGCTAGGCCAAGGAGCGAAGCCGAAAAGTTCAAAATTGTGGGAATCACTCGAAGATAGCCAATTGATCCATCTCTAGAAGCTGGAATTCTACTCAAGACGGCGGATTTCTCATTCAATTCCTTCAGGGAGTTTTAGGGATTTCTTATGTTTTGTTTTATCTTTTCTTTTGAGATGTTTTCTTTATTTGTAATGAACTAAACCCCGCAGATACTTGAAGGGGATGAAACCTAGATGAATCTTGTTATTATTTTTTGAACTATAAGATAAATACTTGATTTGTTATTAATTATGTGCGCTTAATTCTTGTGTTAATGTTTCCGGGATATTGACTCAAGTCAGATGTTCTTAGGTGGAGGAGCAAAAGTCCCTGCTTAAGAATAGATCTAGCATAATTAAAGGGGAGTCGTTCGCGCGCCTAGAGATAGGGTGACGAGATTTTGACAGATTAGGGTGAAACCTAATATGGGAATCCATAGATCGATTTACTGCTATTCTAGGGGGTTATTGAAACACCCCAAATCCGGCCCACGAGCCTCAACCGGATCTGGTATGTTCCTTGAGTAAAACATTTTACAAACTTGTTTGTTACTTTGGAAAATTTTGAGTGATTTTGAAGAAAATTTGATTTGTGTCGATTTCAAATTGAAAACGATGTTATTCTTGAAATCTAGATCTTAATAAAACTTTATTTTAGTACTGGAAAACAATAAGTTAAAAGTATTCAATTTATCTTTGAGAAAAGTTACTTAAAACTTGAAATAATAATAATCATATCATAATGAAATCAAATAAAATGCATGCATAAAAACAACTGAAAAATACCAAATAAATCCCGAAAATAACATAATAGAAAACGCAAGTTCAACTGTTTGAAATCCCGAAAATATTCAGCATGGCCACCACCTAGTCTCCGCCGACCCGGTCCAAGTCACTGTATGTCACCTGAAAAGATATCCCACAACGGGGTGAGTCAAACAGACTCAGTGTGTAACAGTCAACACAAAGTCCCAACTGATTTAAGCATATCAAAACATACATATATATATATATAGCAGATAGAGATCATGATGCAATCTCGAACCCAAACCTAAATATCCATCCTCTACACATCACCCTTACCAACCAATCACACCGTGGGGATTACTAAATCGACCCTCCATCCGCTACACACCATCGAAGGCAGTCGTTGCAGACGACTTGCACATCGCCCTTATAAATTGTGGCATAGCCACCAGATAATGTGACAAAGTCACCAGATAACAATATGTCACATAAGTCAACACATTCAGATTATGTGACATGAGTCACCAGATATTGTGGTAAAAACCACCAGATCACTTCCCCTTCACATATCACCCTTATGCCCATATGTCATGCAAAACATGCAAAATCATGCCATATATCTTATTCCATGTTCATAACGAATTCACTTATATGTCATATTCAATCTTCATAACACTATTAACATAGTATTAAAAGTGAACGTACCTGGGTACTCTGTACCATCGTATGGTACCTTTACCCATATCTTTCATATTTTCATTAACACATATATTAAATTAATACCGTAAATCTATTAGGAAACAATGTAGAGTTACACACCTGATAATAGTGATTACGATACTACCGATACCAACGCTCTCGCTAGCAAGAATTAACAATGAAATACTTATCCCTATCGAACTGCCCCTAAAAGATCATAATCAAAATCGGTCAACTTAATAGACAAATATGGCCTTTGGCTGAATATTACTCTTGCTTACCTTGGATATTTAAATCCCGAATGATCTCCCGCTAAACGTCGGCTACAGAGAAACCCTGAAACTTTCCTTCAAGATTCGGCCAAAGAAACTAAGAGGATTAGAATCTTGCTATTCGATAGTCAAAGAGAGATAAAGAAAAAGAGATTAGCCTAGAAGAGATCCTTACCGAAAAAGAATGACCAAAATGTATTTGGTCAAAAACCTTCAAAAAAAAATTCGGCAGATGAAGTAGAGAAATAGATTCAAATAAGAAAGAAGATAGGTTTTTGGTGCTTAGAAGCAATCGGTTTCAATGGTGTCAATGGAGTGAAACTTTCGGCTTTAGAAGAGAATAGCAAGGTTATAGATTCGGCTTTAACAAAAGAGAAAGGAAAGAAGAGAAAGGAAAAGAAAAAGAAAAGAAGAAATGATCAAAGAGACTAAATGGTTTCGGTTATGGAAGAATTTGAACAAAGAAAAAGTTTTTGATAATGGTGCACATTCGGTCAAGTAAGAAAAAGAATGAAAGAAAAATGCCTTCAAAAGTAATAATATTTCGGTACCAAAAAGAAAGAAAAGTTTGAGAGGAAAAGAAGAAAAAGGGATACCAATATGGTCAAAGATGGTAGCCAAAACAAAACAAAATTTTCACCTAATGCCCAAGACAAAATTCGGCTAAGGAAAAAGATTTTGGAGAAAAGGGAAAAAGATGCACAAAATGCCAAGAATTTGGCCTACTATCTTCCCCCTAATCCCATACAATATTTGGCCAACCCCCCTAGCCCCCTAAGCCATCCATATTCATGGTCAAAATGACCATGAAAAAATTTCCAAAACATCACCCATACATCAAGCCTTATGTCCCCTTATCCTTCCATAACACCTTGATTCCATACCTTAACTAATAACTTGCCTTTTTCCGTTAGTCTACTATCCAAAAATGAAAGAAAATCCATCCATACCAAATATAGAGCTTGGCCGACACTTGATGTAAATGATGCATAAAAATAAAGTCTCCAAAATGCACTCTATGCTATTCGAACCACTCCCCTCAAGCAACCATACATGCGCCATTTCCACCATGCCACTAACTCCTCAAGTGCTAAATTAAGACACTTAAATTAACTTAAGCATCATAATCACTTGATCCACTTCACTAAATTCTCCATACTAAAAATTATTCTAAATCCAAATAATTCCAAGCCTTCACAAGACTATATTAATCACACAATAAAATCATATCTGAGCTAACACAATCAACAAGATGATACTCAAATTTTAGGATGTTACAACTCTACCCTCCTAAAAGAAAATTTCGTCTTTGAAATTACCTGACTAGAACAAGTGAGGGTATTGCTGTCGCATTGCCTCTTCCGGCTCCCACGAAGCTTCTTCCGATCCATGATTACGCCATAACACTTTGACGAGAGGAACTGATTTCCTCCGTAACACCTTCACATCCCGATCTAGAATCTGAATCGGCTCTTCCTCGTAGGACAAATCTGGTCGTAGTTCCACCTCCTCAACTGGCACTACATCAGATGGATTCAACCGGTAATGATGTAGCATCGAAACATGGAACACATCGTGCATTTGCCTCAACTCCGAAGGCAACTCTAACTGATATGCCACTGGTCCAACCCGCTTTAACACCCGATAAGGTCCTATAAACCTGGGACTTAACTTTCCTATGAGACCAAATCTCATCACCTTCTTCCAAGGCGACACTTTAAGAAATACCTGATCTCCCACAACAAACTCTATTTCCTTCCGCTTAAGATCTGCGTACTACTTTTGCCTGTCAGATGCCTCCTTTAACCGAGCCCGAATTACCTTAACCTTTTCTTCGGATTCAGCAACCATCTCTGGACCCAAAACTTGACGTTCCCCTAATTCTGTCCAACACGTAGGAGTGCGACACTTCCGTCCATAAAGCGCTTCATACGGTGCCATCCGAATACTTGCTTGGTAACTGTTATTGCATGCAAACTCCGCTAAAGGAAAAAATTCTTCCCAACTTCCTCTGAAGTCTATCACACAACCCCTTAACATATCCTCTAACACTTGGATTACTCGCTCAGATTGACCGTCAGACTGTGGATGAAATGCCGTATTGAAGTCTAATCTGGTGCCTAAAGCCTGATCTAGTGCTCTCCAAAACCGAGACGTAAACCTTGGATCCCTATCCAAAATAATCGACACTGGCACTCCATGCAACCTCACAATTCCGCCACATACAACCTCGCCAACTTCTGCAACGAATAATCAACCAGTACTGGAATGAAATGTGCAGACTGAATTAATCGATCCACTATTACCCATACTGAGTCCTTCTTAGTAGGCGTAAGGGAAAGCCCACTAACAAAGTCCATGGTGATACGCTCCCACTTCCATTGCAAAATCTTTATCGGCTGAAGCAATCCTGACGGAACTTGGTGTTCAGCCTTGACTTGCTGACACGTCAAGCACTTCCCTACAAATTCTGTAACTTCCCGCTTAAGACCAGGCCACCAAAACTGATCCCGAAGATCTCTGTATAACTTACTTCCTCCAGGATGCATAGCATAAAGGCTACTATGCGATTCTTGGAGAATCCTTCGCCTCAGCTCCTCATCCCTTGGCATACAGACCTTACCCTTGAAACACAACACCCCGTCACTATTAACACCATAATCTTCCAATTCCCCACTCTGCACTTGCCGTAACTTAGCACTT
The DNA here is from genome assembly GCA_005393395.2 of Gossypium australe. Lineage (NCBI taxonomy): Eukaryota > Viridiplantae > Streptophyta > Magnoliopsida > Malvales > Malvaceae > Gossypium > Gossypium australe. The sequence continues at coordinate 88,519,916 of CM016615.1, forward strand.
AAATCTTCGTCTACCAATTGCTTCTCTTTCACTTGACTCAACCATGTCGGCTTTACTTGCAACTCTAATAACAAACTTCCGTCGTCATAAAGGCTAAGATGTGCAAACATCGCCCTCAGATCCGACACTACTTTCCGACTTAGGGCGTCTGCCACCATATTCGCCTTGCCCAGGTGATACTCTATAGAACAATCGTAGTCTTTCAACAACTTCACCCACCTTCGCTGTCTCAGATTCAGCTCCTTCTGAGTCAGCAGATACCTCAGACTCTTGTGGTCCGTATAAATCACTGACTTTTCTCCATATAGATAGTGCCTCCATACCTTAAGGGCAAAAACCACCGCCGCCAACTCCAAGTCATGCGTCGGGTAGTTAACCTCATGTGGCCTTAATTGCCGAGACACATAAGCGACTACCTTCCCGTCTTGCATCAGAACACATCCTAATCCGGTATGAGAAGCATCACAATACACCACAAAATCCTTCCCTGCCTCAGGCTGAATCAAAACCGGAGCTTCAGTCAAAACCTTCTTAAGCTTCTCAAAGTTCTCTTGCTACTTATCCGTCCATACGAAAGGTACTACTTTTCTCAACAACTTCGTCAAAGGTGCAGCTATCGATAAGAATCCTTCTACGAACCTTCTGTAGTAGCCTGCTAAACCCAAGAAACTGCGAACCTCAGCTATAGACTTAGGTGGCTTCCAATCCAACACTGCCTCAATCTTCTTAGGATCCACCCTTATCCCTTCCGCAGAAACCACATGTCCTAAAAACGCAACTTCCTTCAGCCAAAATTCACACTTGCTGAATTTGGCATATAGCTTCTTCACACTTAACACTTGCAACACTATCCGAAGATGCTCATCATGCTCTGCCTCAGACTTGGAATATACTAAAATGTCGTCAATAAACACAACCACAAACTGATCCAAATAGGGTTGGAAAACCCGATTCATCATATCCATAAATGCAGCTGGGGCGTTCGTCAATCTGAACGGCATTCCTAGGAACTCATAATGCCTGTATCTTGTTCGGAAAGCTGTCTTATGGATATCCACTTCCTTCACCTTAAGCTGATGATATCCGGACTGTAGATCTATCTTTGAGAATACCGCAGCTCCCTTAAGCTGATCAAACAAGTCGTCAATCCTTGGCAAAGGGTACTTGTTCTTGATGGTCAGCTTATTCAACTGCCGGTAGTCTATGCACATACGCATAGTCCCGTCCTTCTTCTTTACGAACAAGACCGGTGCTCCCCATGGAGACACACTGGGTCGGATAAACCCACGATCAAGCAACTTTTGGATCTGAGCCTTGAGCTCACCCAACTCCTTTGGTGCCATTCTATACGGAGCGATAGATACTGGCGCCGTTCCAGGCAACAAATCAATCCCAAATTCCACCTCACGATCCGGAGGCAATCCAGGAAGTTCTTCCGGAAAGACATCCACAAATTCTCTCACAGTTCTGACCTCTTCAACAATTGCTTCCTTAGCCTCCAAGGCACTCACCAACATAAGAAACGCCAAACAATCCTTCCTAACCATCTTTTCTGCCTTAAGGGCAGATACTACATTTGACAAGTAATTCCGTCTTTCACCCAATACTACAACTTCCTTATCGTCAAAAGTTCTCAATGACAGGTGCTTAGCAGCACAATCTACATTCGCACGATACTTCACTAACCAGTCTATGCCTAAGATTAGATCAAATTCCCTGAATGGCAACTCCATTAAGTCAGCCGGAAACTGCGTCCCTTGCACTTCTAAAGGCACTTCCTTAAAGAGTTTATCTACTACTACAGTCTGTCCTAAAGGACTAAGTACAGTCATCTTCCTAGGTACAGTCTCAGAGTTCACATGCAGAGTTCTAGATACTTCACTAGCGATGTAAGAATGAGTTGACCCTATATCTATCAAAGCAATAAAGGGTAACCCAGAAATAAGGAACGTACCCGTGATAACATCAGGTGCATCACTATCTTCCCTCCGACGAACCGCATATGCCAGACCTGGCTATCTAGCCTCTGTATTGCCAACACCTCTGCCCGGTGTTCCTCGTCCTCTTCCAGAACCATTACCTCTGCCATTCGCACCTCAACCCCGCTGAGGCTGCTGTCCACCTCTTTCAGCCTGATTATAGCCTTGACCTGATGGTCGACTCCCGTCTATCTTTATCGGACAGTCCTTAATCATATGATCCTTAGACCCACACTTAAAGCATCCTCCTGTCTTCTTCCAACACTCTCCTAAGTCTTCTTTCCACACTGGTCACAGGTACGATACTGCCCTCCTGTCACAGCCTGCTGACCTCGCGGCCCATCAACTCTAAGCCTCTTCTGAACATTCCCAGATGACCCTGCTGATCCAAAGCCTCTCTTCTGCCTATTCTGATCCGTATTCTGTCTCACAAAGTCCTTAATCCCTTCGGCTACCTTAGCCTTCTCTACCAACACGGCAAACTCCCACTCCTGCTGTGGAGCTATCAACAACCTCATATCATCCCTCAGTCCGTCGTCAAACCGGACACATCGTTCATGCTCCGTAGCCGCGATCCCTCGAGTATACCGGCTCAACCTTATGAATTCAGCCTCGTACTCTGCTACGGACTTGTTCCCTTGAACCAGCCCCAGAAATGCCTTTCTCTGCGCATCAACATAATTAATTCCAACATACTTCTTCTGATACGCCGCCTTAACATACTCTCAAGTGATATCCTCAGCTGTAGCACCATCCCGAACTGTGAGCCACCACTGATATGCCTCATCGCGAAGAAGCGACACCATTCCTTTCAGTTTCTCCTTAGCAGTCAGATCCAGCTCATCCATGATTTGCTCTGTCGCCTCCAACCAATACTCAGCCGTACTGGGTGCTACACCGGATACACCACGGAATACCTCAGCTCCATTGGCTCAGAGTCACTCGGGTACAGATTTCCGAGCTCCCATACCTCCACCTGCTCCATCCACCATTTCAAGAACCCGCAGCATCGCCTGTGATACTGCATCATTCCCCGTCTGATCCTGATGCTCAACTCCAACCGCTGGTTGTGGGGGTGGTGGTACCTAATTTTCGGACCCTTGACCAGACCTAACAGGTTCCGATACAGCCATTCTGCCTCTACCACGTCCTCGCACATTACGACCACGTCCCCTAGAATTCATGTCTACGATCGCGATTTAATCTGATTTAAGAAATCTTATGCACTAGTCTTTGTTCCACTGATTACCTGCGAAGAAATTTTATGAAAAGAAGTTTAGTAGTAGTTTTTTTCGATCATTTCAGAGTTTTCATTTCAAGTTTTCTACCCTAATTCAGAGAAAACACATTCATTCGATAGTACCAACTACACACACACATTCACCACTCAAGCATTTTCATTCATTCTAATCCCAGGGGTATTTTCGTAATTTGTCCTATAGGGGTATTTTGGTAATTTTCCAAATCGGGGTATTTTGATATTTTGCAAATTAGGGGTTTTGGTATTTTTGTAAAGTAAGAATATTTTAACAAAAGTCGAGGGTATTATGGTAATTTTATAATCCAAGGGTGTTTTAGTAATTTTTACAAACTAGGGGTATTTGGGTAATTTTGTAAATCGGGAATATTTTGGAAAAATTTTCAAAAATAATTTTCCTACAAATCAAAGAGGCAATTTGGTGAATTTAAAACTAAGGTTTCTATAAAACCGTGTAGCTAGTCCCTTTCGGGTTTTAATTATCGAGTTTAGTCCCGTGAATAAGTCCTCTTGGTTAGGGTGAACCGTCACTACGCACCAGGTAGGATTCGAGTGGAGAGGAGGTGAGTCACTAGGACTACTTAAATACCAAGCTCCCACCGAAACCAATCCTAGACATGCGCACAATGGTTGCCACACCCTAACTCGGCGACTCACTCACAGGTTTGTTTAATTAGGCTTTAAGTTTTATGTAATTCTGTGTTGGAGTAAACTAATCCTAGAGTTCAGTAGTTCCTAGTGTACAAATCTACGTTCCCTTTATACCCACATACAAACCATACAATAAGTCATACAAAAGTTAGGGGTACTTACCTGGTGGACTTCGGGTCGAAGACTTAGGTGCCATGTCAGAAAACCTGCTCATTTCCAAAATTTTTCACAAAATCATAATTGGGCTTAATTTTGAAAACGTTGTGGGCTTTAAACCCAAGGCCGAGAGTTTAAAAACTGGGCTCTGATACCAAGTTGAAACACCCCAAACCCGGCCCACGAGCCTCAACCAGATCTGGTATGTTCCTTGAGTAAAACATTTTATAAACTTGTTTGTTACTTTGGAAAAATTTGAGTGATTTTGAAGAAAATTTGATTTGTGTCGATTTCAAATTGAAAACGATGTTATTCTTGAAATCTAGATCTTAATAAAACTTTATTTTGGAACTGGAAAATAATAAGTTAAAAGTATACGATTTATCTTTGATAAAAGTTACTTAAAACTTGAAATAATAATAATCATATCATAATGAAATCAAATAAAATGCATGCATAAAAACAATTCAATAGTAATGGCCTTATTACAACTGAAAAATACCAAATAAATCCTGAAAATAACATAATAGAAAACGCAAGTTCAACTGTTTGAAATCCCGAAAATATTCAGCATGGCCACCACCTAGTCTCCGCCGACCCGGTCCAAGTCACTGTATGTCACCTGAAAAGATATTCCACAACGGGGTGAGTAAAACAGACTCAGTGTGTAACAGTCAACACAAAGTCCCAACCGATTTAGGCATATCAAAACATACATATATATATATATATATATAGCAAATAGAGATAATGATGCAATCCCGAACCCAAACCTAAATATCCATCCTCTACACATCACCCGTACCAACCAATCACACCGTGGGGATTACTAAATCGACCCTCCATCCGCTACACACCATCGAAGGTAGTCGCTGCAGACGACTTGCACATCGCCCTTATAAATTGTGGCATAGACACCAGATAATGTGACAAAGTCACCAGATAACAATATGTGACATAAGTCACCACATTCAGATTATGTGACATGAGTCACCAGATATTGTGGTAAAAACCACCAGATCACTTCCCCTTCACATATCACCCTTATGCCCATATGTCATACAAAACATGCAAAATCATGACATATATCTTATTCCATGTTCATAACGAATTCACTTATATGTCATATTCAATCTTCATAACACTATTAACATAGTATTAAAAGTGAACATACCTGGGTACTCTGTACCATCGTATGGTACCTTTACCCATATCTTTCATATTTTCATTAACACATATATTAAATTAATACCGTAAATCTGTTAGGAAACAATGTAGAGTTACACACCTGATAATAGTGATTACGATACTACCGATACCAACGCTCTCGCTAGCAAGAATTAACAATGAAATACTTATCCCTATCGAACTGCCCCTAAAAGATCATAATCAAAATCGGTCAACTTAATAGAAAAATATGGCCTTTGGCCGAATATTACTCTTGCTTACCTTGGATATTTAAATCCCGAATGATCTCCCGCTAAACGTCGGCTACAGAGAAACCCCGAAACTTTCCTTCAAGATTCGGCCAAATAAACTAAGAGGATTAGAATCTTGCTATTCGATAGTCAAAGAGAGATAAAGAAAAAGAGATTAGCCTAGAAGAGATCCTTACCGAAAAAGAATGACCAAAATGTATTTGGTCAAAAACCTTCAAAAAAAAATTCGGCAGATTAAGTAGAGAAATAGATTCAAATAAGAAAGAAGATAGGTTTTTGGTGCTTAGAAGCAATCGGTTTCAATGGTGTCAATGGAGTGAAACTTTCGGCTTTAGAAGAGAATAGCAAGGTTATAGATTCGGCTTTAACAAAATAGAAAGGAAAGAAGAGAAAGGAAAAGAAAAAAGAAAAGAAGAAATGATCAAATAGACTAAATGGTTTCGGTTATGAAAGAATTTGAACAAAGAAAAAAGTTTTTGATAATGGTGCACATTCGGTCAAGTAAGAAAAAGAATGAAAGAAAAATGCCTTCAAAAGTAATAATATTTCGGTACCAAAAAGAAAGAAAAGTTTGAGAGGAAAAGAAGAAAAAGGGATACCAATATGGTCAAAGATGGTAGCCAAAACAAAACAAAATTTTCACTTAATGCCCAAGACAAAATTCGGCTAAGGAAAAAGATTTTGGAAAAAAGGGAAAAAGATGCACAAAATGCCAAGAATTTGGCCAACTATCTTCCCCCTAATCCTATACAATATTCGGCCAACCCCCAGCCCCCTAAGTCGTCCACATTCATGGTAAAAATGAGCATGAAAAAATTTCCAAAACATCACTCATACATCAAGCCTTATGTCCCCTTATCCTTCCATAACACCTTGATTCCATACCTTAACTAATAACTTGCCTTTTTCCATTAGTTTACTATCAAAAATGAAAGAAAATCCATCCATACCAAATATAGAGCTTGGCCGACACTTGATGTAAATGATGCATAAAAATAAAGTCTCCAAAATGCACTCTATGCTATTCGAACCACTCCCCTCAAGCAACCATACATGCGCCATTTCCACCATGCCACTAACTCCTCAAGTGCTAAATTAAGACACTTAAATTAACTTAAGCATCATAATCACTTGATCCACTTCAATAAATTCTCCATACTAAAAATTATTCTAAATCCAAATAATTCCAAGCCTTCACAAGACTATGTTAATCACACAATAAAATCATATCCGAGCTAACACAATCAACAAGATGATACTCAAATTTTAGGATGTTACAGTTATTAAGTGAGAAAGAGATTTCCGTTAATTAACCAAGGGTTAGACGTTATTCGCCTCGAGAGAGGGTTTAATATACATTAGGGAGTCCTACGGATCAAGTCAAGTGAATAAATCGTATGGTTCAGTGTTAGATAACAAGTGAAGTCTAGGTGGATTCTTCCTGAGGGTATCGTCTTAAATCAACTGAGTCTTCCCTCAAGTTATTTCCCAATTCATTCTTTTTGTCTTTGCGTCTTTAGCTTAGTAGTAGTTAAGTCTAAACAACTTCACTTATTTTAGGCTAGATAATAAAAATAAGGTTAGTATTAGTACTTTTAGTTCCTTTGGGTTCGACAATTCGGTCTTGCCTAAGCTATACTACTGTTCGATAGGTACACTTGCCTTTAATCATTGTCAGAGTTAGTTTGCAGGTTCGATCATTCTCTTTATAAATTTTAAGACTCTGATCACAGCGATCAAGTTTTTGGTGCCATTGCCGGGGAACTAAAATATTAAGAAAGCTCTATTTTTATTACTTTAGCCATTTTTTTTATTTTTCGCAATTTACTTTTATTTTTATTTTTTTAGGTTAAATTTTGATTTTGCTAAATTCTCTTTCTTTTCCTAGCAGGTACCTCTAGTTTATGACTAGAAGGAACCCGAGAGGACCTTTAGTATACGATAGTGAAATTGAAGCCACCGTTCGTAGGACTCGCAGAGAAATCAGGCGAGCCCTAAATTACATAGAGGAAGACCAAGAAGGCAGATCCAATCCTACTGAAGGGATGGACGAGAATAATCCACAACCACATCATGTGGGAGAAAATAATGCTCCACGTACTATGTTTGATTATGCTAAACCACATTTAACAGGAGTGGAATCGAGTATTGTTAGGCCTGCTATAGCTGCTAACAATTTTGAATTAAAGCCTAACACAATACAAATGATTCAACAATTTGTACAATTTGATGGTTTGTAGGATGAAGATCCAAACACTCATATAGCTAATTTTTTAGAGTTCTGTGATTACTTCAAAATAAATGGCGTTCCTAATGATGCCATATGTCTTCGGTTATTTCCCTTTTCATTAAAAAATAAAGCCAAAGAGTGGTTAAACTCGTTACTACAAGGGTCAATCACTACATAGGAACAAATGACCGAAAAATTTCTTTTAAAATATTTCCCACCGGCCAAAACGGCCAAATTACGAAATGATATCTCCTCTTTTATGTAGATGGCTTTAGAGACATTATACAACGCACGGGAGAGATACAAAGATCTCTTGAGAAGGTGTCCACACCAAGGTTTACCCTTATGGCTACAAGTCCAAACTTTCTACAACAGTGTAAACCCCTCAACGAGGCAACTAATTGACTCAGCCACCGGTGGAACCCTGGTGATCGCTGAAATCAGAACTTTAAAATTTATAAAACGAATGATCAAACCTGGAAACTAACTCGAACAACGATTAAAGGCAAGTGTACCTATCGAACTGTAGTCTAGCTTAGGCAAGACCGGATTGTTGAACCCAAAGGAACTAAAAGTACTAACACTAACATTCTTTTTATTATTTAGCTTAAAATAAAGTGAAGTTGTGTAACACCCCAAACCCGACCCATACGCCATGGCCGAATTTAGAATGTCACTGCGGAAAACGTTTGAAAAGATTTTAACTTAAAAGTAAAAACATAAAAAATTATTGTCTTTACTAAAACATTGTATTTAAAAATTTCGAAGCAAATTAAGTTGTTACAAATTCCCAAATTAAAAACTTTAGTATGTATATTTTAAAATGTAAGTTGCTAAAAATAAACATTTCCAGATAACAATATAATCAACAAACCAACTTAAAACATAATAATAATCCGTAACTACTTTAAATGGCCCTTATTACAATAAATAACCTTTCATAAATAAAATGTGTAAAACAAATAAATTTAACTTCTGCATGGGCCACCTCGTATCCACTCCAACCCGGTCCAAGCTTTATGCATCACCTGAAATGTTGGTAAAAATTTGGGTGAGTCAAACAGACTCAGTGCATAGTTATTTCACATGTCTCCACGTATGGGCTTGGCCCATATCCACACATAAATCACATATCAGATGATAAGGAATTATATCCACATAATTCCACATGTTGGGCTTGGCCCATATCCACATTGATCCACATAGTTAGTCATGCAAAATGCATAAATATGCAACATGAAGCCCAGCCCAACCTAGAGTCCATCCGTTACTCCTACCTTAGCAGACTCCCTGCCCAAGGCCGTGGCTAATCCACCGATCACATAGTGATCCACATATCTTACCTTGGCAGACTTGCTGCCCAAGGCCGTGGCTAAGCCACCGATCACATAGTGATCCACATATCTGTATCCACGAGGTGACTCGAGGTCATCCTCAATCTACGGTGATGCACAAAGCTATCATCCGCCGAGATGGGCACCTAGCCAACACCTCCCTTGATGGAGCACATAGCCACCATCAAGCGCCAATGTAGCACAAGGCTAACATCAGACCACGTACATAATGTACACCCTTTCCTTCGATAGTCACATCCCAAGTCCCATGCATATATGTGTATCATGGCAACATATCACTTGAACAATTATGCATCACATGCCATCACATTTCATATATTCATCAATGATCATTTAATATTGTAAATCACTTACCTGAGTATTCGATCACCCACCACGGGTATTCATAATCTTAGTCCTTAATTCGGCTACAATTAACATCATATCACATATACATAAATATAACACATACACACAATCAAGAGATAGTGTGATAACTACGCACCTATTTGGCACAGTCGATTAAATCCCGAAAACGCCACTTGATTATGAACTCTGTCGAAATTCCTTAAACAACCCACATTAGAATCGGCTTTAAGCAATAATCCAAAAGAATGGCCCTTGGCCGAATGCTACACTTACTTACCTTGAAGAATCGAATCCCGAAAGCTTCTCCTTTAATGCTCCTTAATGTTGGCTACCATCACAAGAAACACATATCATGGCACAAGCATAATCGGCCATCCCTAAACCAAGGCTTAATCCTTGATTCGGCACACTTAAAAGAAAGAGAACCTACACCGATTGCTAGGATAGAAATTACTTACCACCTCGATGCTTGAAGAGACCAAATAAGAGAAAAAGGTTTCGGCTAAACCTTCCCAATAGTAATGGGATATTCGGCTAACACAAAGATAGGTATAGAAACGAGGTTGAGATGGTGTTTCGGCACTTTACTGATGAAAATGGATTACGCCAAAGTGGAGGGAGTAGAATGCTTAGAGGATTTGGCTATGGTGTTTTTTTAAGGCTTCAAACCAAGAGAAAAGGGTACACATAGAAGGCTACAAGATTCGGCTATGAGGTTTCCTTAAAGTTTCAAGCAAAGACAAGAGAGAAAGAGGCTATAGGGTTCGGCCAAGCTTTACCAAAGGTGATGACAAACTCGGCTATCAAAAGGAAAAGAAGGAGTTTGGGAAAGGAGATAGATTTGGCCAAACTAGCAAATAGAGAGAAGAAGAAAACGCTAGTGACCATAATGGTCTTTGAAGTTTCGAACACAAAACAAAGAGAAGGGAAACCGAAACTAAATGGCTTATGCACAAAAACGGCACTTTGATGGCATTAGGATTTCGGCACCACACTAGAGAAAGAAGAATAAACCCGAAAAGAAAACACCTAAACTCCTTAAGAGAAATTTGGCTACTCCCCTCTACTCACAAAACCGAAATGGTCATCAAAGAAATCCCCATTGGCCATCCAACTCACATATTCATCACAAATCCCACAATTTCCTTTTTATTTCCTCCTAATCCTATTCCTTCCAAAAATTCGGCCAACTCCCCCCTAGTCCATGAAACCATCCATGTTCATGGACAAAATGCCATAGAAGAGTTTCCAAAACAACACTCCATAATCCATGCCTTTTGTCCCCTCATCATACCATTTTTCATTGATACCATACCTTAACTAAAAACTTGCCTTATTCCTTAGTCTACTATCCATAAATAACAAAGTCCATCCTTACCATAAGTAAAATTTGACCAACACATGCCATACAAAAATTAAAAGTCACCTTAATGTCATCCATGGGATTCGAACCTCTTCCCTCATGCAATAACTCATGCGCCAGCTCCACTTTACTACTTGCTCACTTATGTTAACATTAAACACTTAAATTAACTTAAGCATCATAATCACTTGATCCACTTCACTAAATTCTCCATACTAAAAATTATTCTAAACCAATTAATTCCAAGCGTTCACAAGACTATATTAAGCCCACAATAAAATCATACCTAAATTAACACAAGCAACAAGATGATACTCAAATTTTCCTAAAGCCCAAGGCCCAATCGGCCCAATCCTATTAGGCCGAATTTCGGGATGTTACAGTTCTACCCTCCTTAAAGAAATTTCGTCCTCGAAGTTTCCAACTAACTAACAGTCGTACATCCTATCTCACCACACTACGCTCTTGGTGCGCACTCTAATCTTAATAAAACCAATATACTTTCTAGGTACAGTCTCCAAGTTCACACTCAAGGTTCTAGATGCTTCACTAGCGATGGTTCCGACACAGCCATTTAGCCTCTACCGCGTCCACGACGACCACGTCCCCTAGAACTCATATCTAACGTCGCGATTTAATCTGACTTAAGAAATTTTATGCATTAGTACTTTTGTTCCACTTGTTTATGCGCGAACAATTTTATGAAAAGAATTTTCAGGAGTAGTTCTTTCGATCAATCCAAGTTTCTAGTTCAAGTTCACTATTCTAGCTCAGAGAATCACACATTCACATTCATTCACATTAATAGAAACACATTCACTCATCCACAACATTTACCATGCTACTATGGGCATCCTTGTCCATTCCCAACCCAAGGGTAATTTCGTCATTTTTCCCTACAGGGGTATTTTGGTAATAAACCGGGGTAAATTCAAAAAAATCACCAAAAGTCATTTCGAAAGTTTCCAAACTCTTGGATATTTTTGAAAGAAAGATTTTCCAAATCAAGATATTACAAAAAAAAATTTAAATTTCAGGGGTTATTTCGGTAATTTGAAAGTTAAGGGCATTTTCGTAAATTTTCCCAAAGCAGGGTATCTTGAGTTTTCACAAAATAGGGTTTTTTTGGATACATTTGCAAAGTAAGAAAATCTTATTAAAATTGAGGATAGTATGGAAATTTTAGAAACCAAGGGCATTTTAGTAATTTTACCGCTCAGAGGTATTTTAGTAATTTTGCAAATCGGGTGTATTTCAGAAAATTCTCAAGTCTAAAAGGATTTTATAAATTAGAGGGGTAATTTTTAAAACTAAGATCTTTATAAAACAGTATGGCTAGTCCCTTTCAGGTTTTAATTATCGAGTTTAGCCCGTGAATAAGTCCTCTTGGTTAGGGTGAACCGTAGCTACGCACCAGGTAGGATTCGAGTAAAGAGGAGGTGAGTCACTAGGACTGCTTAAATACCAAGCTCTTACCGAATCCACTCCTAGACATGTGTACAATGGTTGCCACACCTTAACTCGGCGACTTACTTCACAGGTTTGTTTAATTAGGCACTTAAGTCTTATGCAATTCTGTGTTGGAGTAGACTAGTCCTAGGGTTCAATAGATCCTAGTTCACTAATCTACGAGCCCAAGTATACCCATATATCAATCATATAATAATTCACTCAACATTTAGAGGTACTTACCTGGTGGACTTCGGGTCGGAGATACAGGTGCCATGCCAGAATAACCTGAAAAATTTTATGAAAGCCCAAATCTTTGAAAAGCCCATAAAAAAATGTTCTTGGGCCCAAAACCCTCAAAGCCGAGTTTTGAACCAGGCTCTGATACCAAACTGTAACACCCCAAACCCGGCCCATACGCTATGGCCGAATTTAGAATGTCACTGCGGAAAACGTTTGAAAAGGTTTTAACTTAAAAGTAAAAACATAAAAAATTATTGTCTTTACTAAAACATTGTATTTAAAAATTTCGAAGCAAATTAAGTTGTTACAAATTCCCAAATTAAAAACTTTAGTATGTATATTTTAAAATGTAAGTTGCTAAAAATAAACATTTCCAGATAACAATATAATCAACAAACCAACTTAAAACATAATAATAATCCGTAACTACTTTAAATGGCCCTTATTACAATAAATAACCTTTCATAAATAAAATGTGTAAAACAAATAAATTTAACTTCTGCATGGGCCACCTCGTATCCACTCCAACCCGGTCCAAGCTTTATGCATCACCTGAAATGTTGGTAAAAATTTGGGTGAGTCAAACAGACTCAGTGCATAGTTATTTCACATGTCTCCACGTATGGGCTTGGCCCATATCCACACATCAATCACATATCAGATGATAAGGAATTATATCCACATAATTCCACATGTTGGGCTTGGCCCATATCCACATTGATCCACATAATTAGTCATGCAAAATGCACAAATATGCAACATGAAGCCCAGCCCAACCTAGAGTCCATCCGTTACTCCTACCTTAGCAGACTCCCTGCCCAAGGCCGTGGCTAATCCACCGATCACATAGTGATCCACATATCTTACCTTGGCAGACTTGCTGCCCAAGGCCGTGGCTAAGCCACCGATCACATAGTGATCCACATATCTGTATCCACGAGGTGACTCGAAGTCATCCTCAATCTACGGTGATGCACACAGCTATCATCCGCCGAGATGGGCACCTAGCCAACACCTCCCTTGATGGAGCACATAGCCACCATCAAGTGCCAATGTAGCACAAGGCTAACATCAGACCACGTACATAATGTACACCCTTTCCTTCGATAGTCACATCCCAAGTCCCATGCATATATGTGTATCATGGCAACATATCACTTGAACAATTATGCATCACATGCCATCACATTTCATATATTCATCAATGATCATTTAATATTGTAAATCACTGACCTGAGTATTCGATCACCCACCACTGGTATTCATAATCTTAGTCCTTAATTCGGCTACCATTAACATCATATCACATATACATAAATATAACACATACACACAATCAAGAGATAGTGCGATAACTACGCACCTATTTGGCACAGTCGATTAAATCCCGAAAACACCACTTGATTATGAACTCTGTCGAAATTCCTTAAACAACCCACATTAGAATCGACTTTAAGCAATAATCCAAAAGAATGGCCCTTGGCCGAATGCTACACTTACTTACCTTGAAGAATCGAATCCCGAAAGCTTCTCCTTTAATGCTCCTTAATGTTGGCTACCATCACAAGAAACACATATCATGGCACAAGCATAATCGGCCATCCTTAAACCAAGGCTTAATCATTGATTCGGTACACTTAAAAGAAAGAGAACCTTCACCGATTGCTAGGATAGAAATTACTTACCACCTCGATGCTTGAAGAGACCAAATAAGAGAAAAAGGTTTCGGCTAAACCTTCCCAATGGTAATGGGATATTCGGCTAACACAAAGATAGGTATAGAAATGAGGTTGAGATGGTGTTTCGGCACTTTACTGATGAAAAGGGATTACGCCAAAGTGGAGGGAGTAGAATGCTTAGAGGATTTGGCTATGGTGTTTTTTTAAGGCTTCAAACCAAGAGAAAAGGGTACACATAGAAGGCTACAAGATTCGGCTAGGAGGTTTCCTTAAAGTTTCAAGCAAAGACAAGAGAGAAAGAGGCTATAGGGTTCGGCCAAGCCTTACCAAAGGTGATGACAAACTCGGCTATCAAAAGGAAAAGAAGGAGTTTGGGAAAGGAGATAGATTCGGACAAACTAGTAAATAGAGAGAAGAAGAAAACGCTAGTGACCTTAATGGTCTTTGAAGTTTCGAACACAAAACAAAGAGAAGGGAAACTGAAACTAAATGGCTTATGCACAAAAACGGCACTTTGATGGCATTAGGATTTCGGCACCACACTAGAGAAAGAAGAATAAACCCGAAAAGAAAACACCTAAACTCCTTAAGAGAAATTTGGCTACTCCCCTCTACTCACAAAACCGAAATGGTCATCAAAGAAATCCCCATTGGCCATCCAACTCACATATTCATCACAAATCCCACAATTTCCTCTTTATTTCCTCCTAATCCTATTCCTTCCAAAAATTCGACCAACTCCCCCCTAGTCCATGAAACCATCCATGTTCATGGACAAAATGCCATAGAAGAGTTTCCAAAACAACACTCCATAATCCATGCCTTTTGTCCCCTCATCATACCATTTTTCATTGATACCATACCTTAACTAAAAACTTGCCTTATTCCTTAGTCTACTATCCATAAATAACAAAGTCCATCCTTACCATAAGTAAAATTTGACCAACACATGCCATACAAAAATTAAAAGTCACCTTACTGTCATCCATGGGATTCGAACCTCTTCCCTCATGCAATAACTCATGCGCCAGCTCCACTTTACTACTTGCTCACTTATGTTAACATTAAACACTTAAATTAACTTAAGCATCATAATCACTTGATCCACTTCACTAAATTCTCCATACTAAAAATTATTCTAAACCAATTAATTCCAAGCCTTTACAAGACTATATTAAGCCCACAATAAAATCATACCTAAATTAACACAAGCAACAAGATGATACTCAAATTTTCCTAAAGCCCAAGGCCCAATCGGCCTAATCCTATTAGGCCCAATTTCGGGATGTTACAAGTTGCTTTAAATCTAAATTAACGACTACTAACTAAAGACGTAAAGACAAAAAGAATGAATTGAGAAATAACTAGAAGAAAAACTCAGTTGATCACGGCGATACCGTCAGGAAGAATCCACCTAGACTTCACTTGTTATCTAACACTGAACCATACGATTTATTCACTTAGTTTGATCTGTAGGATTCCCTAACGTATATTAAACCCCCTCTCGAGGCGAATAACGTCTAACCCTAGGTTAATTAGTGGAACTCTCGTTCTCTTATAATAACCTCCTAGAATAGCAGTAAATCGATCTATGGACTCCCATATTAGGTTTCACCCTAATCCGGCAAAATCTCGTCACCCTATCTCTAGGCGTGCGATCAACTCCGCTTAATTATGCTAGATCTACTCTTAAGCAGGGTCTATTCCCCCTCCACCTAAGCACATCAAATTTGGATTAAGCACACATAATTAAGAACAAACTAAATATTTATCATATAATTTAGAAAACAATAACAAGATTCATCTAGGTTTCATCCCCTTTAGGTATCTGAGGGGTTTAGTTCATAACAAATAAAGAAAACATCTCAAGAGAAAACATAAAACTAAACATAAGAAATCCCTAAAACTCCCTGAAGGAATTGACGGAGAAATCCGCCGTCTTGAGTAGAATTCCGGCTTCTTGGGATGGATCAACTGGCTATCTTCGAGTGATTCCTACAAATCTGACATTTCCGGCTTGGCTCCTTGGCCTAGCTAACCGCCCCCTTCAAAGGTGGTACTTAGGGGTTATTTATAGGCTCTTGGAATGCGATTCTTTCTCCCTAAGTATTCTTTTCCGACTGAAATTGTCTAAAGCCACGACAGGGGCACGGCCATGTCACACGCCCGTGTGACTCGTCTTCAAGCCATGTTCAGATTTCTAAGTTGAGGCACGACCATGTAGATCGGGGGTGAGGCTGTGTTCTAGATGCTTGACAAGGCACGGCCGTGTGCTCTTTGGGCCAGGCCGTGTCGATTTCGTGATATGGCCCATTTACTCCGTTTGGGGCCCGTTTTATGTTCTTTTCATCCTCGGGTGCTTTCCTGGGTATAAGACATGAAAAGAAAGGATTAAGAGCACCTTTTTACATAAATTCGAGGAATAAATCATCCAAAAACAAGATAAATATGGAATTGAAATATGTTATAATTACGGTTTACCAAATACCCCCACACTTAAGCTTTTTCTTGTCCTCAAGCAAAATTTTCAACTTACAATTAAAACAAACTTTCCATAATTCATAACGCCTATCAACAATGCCTCATCATAATTCACAGATAATTTATTCATGGATAATTCAACTCAAAGAGTCCTAAAGATTCAAACACGATAAGTCATACATTTGTAGTACGAAAATATAGGTGTTTCCCTTCATCTAAATAATTACCTTTGGTTCAAAATCGACAAGGATTGATATCCTTATAAAAGATTCACTCAAACCACTCTTTAAGTGTTTAAGGTTCAAGAAAAAGCACTCATGAGTCGAACCTGAAAAGTTAATCCCATAGGCTTGCCAGAAAATCAAATTTCCACTACTGTAAAATGAGATGATAAGCAGATCAAAAGGTCTTTGTCAGGGTTGTAACGGGGCTAAGGTTAAAGGTGAGGATAAAGGCTGAAATTAGAAGGTTAGAATCGAGATTGACTCGACAAGTACCTACCTAAAAATTATAGAAATAATAATTACATCAACTGAAAAGTAATAAACCAACTAATATGAGCTTTTTCTTTTGATAATTTGACTTTAACTGTATAAGCTCTCTACTAATACTGAATATGCTTCGATTTTTTTATAAAAACAAACTAATGATAAATTGAACTACTAAAATAATATAGTTAGGTAACTAATCAAATCAAATCTCGATATAAGGGTAGTCAAAAGGAATGGTGATAACAAATACAAAGGGGTTTTGGGTTAATATTAGTTGGTGAGTCAATAGAAAGGGTTATTAGGATCAACGGGGTTCACTAGGGGTTAATTGTGAAGGTAGGCTTTTTAGTGGAGTGAGTGGGTTAAAACCTAGGTGCCTTCATCATCTTTGTGTATCAAATCAATGGTGTGGTCTCGACGTGTATAATCGAGGCAAGTTCTAGAATAACAGTTCAGTGTTGACACACTCATAATCAAAAAGTGAGCATGAAAAAGAATGTATGCTCTATAAGGCTCAAGATCTCACAAAAATTATGGGTGTTTTTGACGTCAACCCTGTAAATTTCAAATTTCAAAGTAATATTCAAATTCAGGTTAACAACCTAGTAAAAAATTAATCTTGAAAATTAGACTTATCATGCTTGATTCTCTAGTATTCTTTCAAATTTAATCATCAATGCACAATTATCACTGACTTATTCAAGAACATGTCAATAAAAATTATAAATAATCAGAAATTTCATCCTAATTAGTAATATGAATGATTTACTTAAAGACAAGACTAAATTCAGGGATTTGAGAATAATGAAAAAAAAGTTTGGCCAGATATGAGAATAATGCAAAAAGTTAGGCCCTTCTTTAGATAAATATTCACCCCCCACACTTAAGATGTACATTGCCCTCAATGTACAAAGATAGATATAACATATATGGGATAAATCAAAATAGAAGGGGAAAGAATACTCCTTGAATTTTGGATGGTGTCCCTAGAGGATGGTAGGGGTCGTGGTGTGAAGAGGTTGGTCTGGATGACGAACCTGTGCTAGATGAAAAAATTGGGGAGCTCGTAGAGGATTAGCCAGGGATTATTAAGACACATTTAAAATAACATAAATATATATTTTAAGACAAGAAACAAAAAGGAAAGGAGACTAAGAAAGAAAATAAAAATAAAAGGAAAGGTGAATGGACCGGAGAATCCTTATTGATGGATGGTTCGCGAGGTGGGTGTGATTTCTAGGGCTGCGGAGGTGTTGGCGGTGGCGGAAGTGGCATGGTTATCGTGGTCGTCGACGTGATTCCCAATCAGCCTGGCGAACCTGGCACTAAGAAACTAAAATAAGTTAAACTAAATTAAGCATAAGATTGTCAAAGAGAAGGAAATTGAAGCCAAAGAGAAAAGAAAAATAAAAACTAATTGGTCTCATAGACCCTTGGCTTGGTGAGTAGACGAAGATGCCGGCATGAACTCATGTAGATCGTTCTCCTTTAAGGAGACTATGTTTAGCTTCTTCCGTTTCTTCGGTATGGCTTTTTGTGTGGCTCAAGAGTTTAAGAGACGTGTTATTGAGGGGAAATCTGAGGGATAGAAGAAAAGGAAGGGTTGAGAGTAAAGGAATGAATAGGAAAGGGTTGTGGGGTTTAAATAGAGGTTCTATTCTAGTGCTTTCCCACGACCGTTGACTGAGGGTGTGTCGATTTACACAGCCGCCTTGCACGACCGTGTGTCCAGGTGTGTTGATTTTCCATGCCCGTTTTCAGCCAACCACGCCCGTGTCTGAGAAGTCAGTATGTTGGCACAGTTTGGAGGAACGAGCGTGTTATGCCCGTGGTTGGCAAGTCAGTAGCTTCAAATGGTCGTGAAGCACGGTCGTGCTACTTTTTCGGTGCCTGTGGGGGGAGGTGGTTAGATCTGTGACGTCGGAAAGTGGTTAGGACTGGGTTGCACGGCCTTTGTTATGTCAGTACAGAGATTTCAGTGGTCCACACGGCCACGGACACGGCCATGTGTAAGACCGTGTGGCCTGGAAACCTGCACTTTTGGTTAGTTTAAAAAGAAAAAGAAATAGAAAAAAAATGAGAATGAAAACAAATGCAAAAAGAAGTAGGGTTAGTGCTCGGGTTGCCTCCCAAGAAGCACTCGTTTATAGTCTTAAGCTAGACTTTCCTCGTGTTTGAAAAATTCAGGGAGGTTTAAAGGTTTGAATATCTTCCCTCATGCTTACAGTTCTATTTTCTGGACAAAGTTTGAGTCGAGAAGCGTTGACCTTGAAAGTGCCGAATGTTGAATTGCTTACCTCGACTGTTTCGTGTGGGAAGATACCGTGTACCTTAAGAAGAATTTCTCTCTTTGCCTTCAGGTCTGTTGTGGTGATGTGAGGATCGGCTCTGTCTAATAGTACCTGGTCTCCTATTTTGAAGTGATTTGATGTCCCTATGAGCTCTTCTGGTGGTTCCTTCGATTTTACTTTGTGTGGTTCTGGCTCTTCTTTGACGCGTGTCTTCTAATCTTCGAATTTGTTGACCCTAAGGCTTTGTTCCTCGTGTAATTCATCTTTGTCAATTTGAGGTCTATGAGTCGGCTTAGGTTTGTGTCCTTGTGATGTTTCCTGCGATGAAGGTTGAACAATTTGATTATCGTCTGCATTGACTTTCTTACCTTCATCGATTGTTGTCCTGGCTGAGTCGAGAGCTTGAAGACTTATTGATTTGTCACCTACACAAAGTATGAGTTTGCCTGTGGCAACAACAATTTTAGTCTTGGCAGTTGCTAGAAAAGGTCTTCCTAAAATTAAAGGGATCGAATTATCCTCATCCATGTCTAAGACAACAAAATCTACTGGGAAAACGAATTTATCAATTTTTACGAGAACATCTTCGATAATTCCCCTAGGAATTCTAACAGTTTTATCAGCTAATTGAATACTCATCCTAGTTTGTTTGGGCTTGCTTAGACCTAGTCGTTTAAACAATGTATAAGGCATGACATTTATGCTTGCCCCTAAACCTCCTAACACATTATCAATAGTTAAACTACCAATTAAGCATGGAATTGTAAAACTCCCTGGAACTTTTAGCTTCTGGAGTAGTTTATTTTGTAACATTGCTGAGCACGCTGCATTTAATTCCACATGGTGCTCTTCGTCTAATTTGCATTTGTTTGTCAAGATCTTTCTTAAAAATTTCCTCGAATCTGGCATCTGGAAAAGAGCTTCAAGAAGAGGTAAGTTAATATGTAATTTCTTTAAAAGTTTTAGAAACTTACCGAACTATTCCTCTGTATCGTCTCCTTTCATTGCTTCGGGATAAGGTATACGAGGTTGGTACTCTTTGATTATCGGTTTCGGCTTTTTTTACGTTACCTCTATTTTACCTTCGTCTACCTCTTGGTTTGGTTCGTCTAACCCTTTGCTATCATGATCTGTGTGGCTTGAATTTGCTCCTTAGGGTTAATCTCAGTGTTACTTGGTAGACGTCCTCGCGGTCGTTTAGACATTAGCTTTACGAGTTGTTTGACTGCATTAGTGACTTCCTTGACTGACTTAGTAAGTTCCCCAACTCGTTTCTCATTGTCTTTAATTGTTCTTTCAGTCTCGTAGAAACGGTTTTCCGTGTTTGTCATAAATTTTGTTAGCATCTCTTCGAGGTTTGGCTTCTTCTCTTGCGGATAAGGCTGATTTTGGAAGTTTTGAGGAGGTTGTTGCCTTTGGTTTCCTTGATTTCCTTAACCTCCCCACGAAAAATTTGGTGGTTCCTCCAACCTGGATTATAAATATTACTATAAGGATTATTATTGGATCTAAAATTATTACCTATATAGTTCATATGTTCGCTCTCTGCATCTGGTTGGTAAGGTGGGTACTCAGGATTCGCCACAGTTCCACTTGCGTCGCACTGTATGACTGGATGTGCCTGTGAGGAACACAAACTATCAATCTTTTTGTTCATCATCTCTACCTGTGTTGATAGTATGGTTATCACGTCGAGGTTGTAAACTTCGGCTGATTTTGTCGGTTTCGTCCTTGTCACTTGCCACTGATAGTTATTCAGTGACATCTCTTCAATGAATTCGTAGGCTACTTCAGGAGTTCTGTTGTTAAGGGTTCCGTCGGTGGCTGAATCGATTAGTTGTCTCGTTAAGGGGTTTACACCGTTATAGAATGTTTGGACTTGTGGCCACCAGGGTAGACCGTGGTGTGGACACCTTCTCAAGAGATCCTTGTATCTCTCCCATGCGTCGTATAATGTCTCGAGATCCATCTGCACAAAAGAAGATATATCATTCCGTAATTTGGCCATTTTGGCCGGTGGGAAATATTTCAATAATAATTTTTCGGTCATCTGTTGCCATGTAGTGATTGACCCTCATGGTAACGAGTTTAACCACTGTTTGGCTTTATTCCTTAATGAAAAAGGGAATAACCGAAGACATATGGCATCATCAGAAGCGCCATTTATTTTGAAGGTATCACAGAACTCTAAAAAATTAGCTATATGCATGTTTGGATCTTCGTCCTGCAAACCATCAAATTGAACAAACTGTTGAACCATCTGTATTGTATTAGGCTTTAATTCAAAATTATTAGCAACAATAGCAGGCCTAACAATACTCGATTCTGCTCCTGTTAAATGCGGTTTAGCATAATCAAACATTGTATGTGGAGCATTATTTTCTCCCACATCTCATGGTGGTGGATTGTTCTCGTCCATCCCTTCAGTAGGATTAGATTCTCACTCTTCTTCTGTGTAATTTAAGGCTCGCCTGATTTCTCTGCGATTCCTTCGAGCGGTAGCTTCAATATCACTGTCGTATACTAGTGGTCCTCTTGTGTTCCTTCTAGTCATAAACTAGAGGTACCTGTCAGGAAAAGAAAGAAGAAAAGAAAATTTAGCAAAATTAAAATTTAACCTAAAATAAAAGTAAATTGCGAAAAATAAAAATAATGGCTAAAGTAATAAAAATAGAGTTTTCTTAATATTTTAGTTCCCCGGCAACGGCGCCAAAAACTTGATCGCTGAAATCAGAGCTTTAAAATTTATAAAACGAATGATCAAACCTGGAAACTAACTCTGACAATGATTAAAGGCAAGTGTACATATCAAACAGTAGTATAGCTTAGGCAAGACCGGATTGTCGAACCCAAAGGAACTAAAAGTACTAATACTAACTTTCTTTTTATTATTTAGCCTAAAATAAAGTGAAGTTACTTTAAATCTAAATTAACGACTACTAAGCTAAAGACGCAAAGACAAAAAGAACGAATTGGGAAATAACTAGAAGAAAAACTCAGTTCATCACGACGATACCCTCAGGAAGAATCCACCTAGACTTCACTTGTTATCTAACACTGAACCATACGGTTTATTCACTTAGTTTGATCCGTAGGACTCCCTAACGTATATTAAACCCTCTCTCGAGGCGAATAACGTCTAACCATAGGTTAATTAGTGGAACTCTCATTCTCTTATAATAACCCCCTAGAATAGCAGTAAGTCGATCTATGGACTCCCATATTAGGTTTCACCCTAATCCAGCAAAATCTCGTTACCCTATCTCTAGGCGTGCGATCAACTTCGCTTAATTATGCTACATCTACTCTTAAGCAGGGTCTATTCCTCCTCCACCTAAGCACATCAAATTTGGATTAAGCACACATAATTAAGAACAAACTAAATATTTATCATATAGTTCAGAAAACAATAACAAGATTCATCTAGGTTTCATCCCCTTCCGGTATCTGAGGGGTTTTGTTCATAACAAATAAAGAAAACATCTCAAGAGAAAAGATAAAATAAAACAGAAGAAATCCCTAAAACTCCCTGAAGGAATTGAGGGAGAAATCCGCCGTCTTGAGTAGAAATCCGGATTCTTGGGATGGATCAACTGGCTATCTTCGAGTGATTCCTACAAATTTGACTTTTCCGGCTTGGCTCCTTGGCCTAGCTAACCGCCCCCTTCAAAGGTGGTACTTAGGGGGTTATTTATAGGCTCTTGGAATGAGATTCTTTCTCCCTAAGTATCCTTTTTCGACTGAAATTGTCTAAAGCCATGATAGGGGCACGACCATGTCACACGCCCGTGTGACTCGTCTTCAAGCTGTGTTCGGATTTCTAAGTTGAGGCATGACTGTGTAGATCGGGGGTGAAGCCGTGTTCTAGATGCTTGACAAGCCACGGCCGTGTGCTTTTTGGGCCAGACCGTGTCGATTTTGTGATATGGCCCATTTACTCCGTTTTGGGCCCGTTTTATGTTCTTTTCATCCTCGGGTGCTTTCCTGGGTATAAGACATGAAAAGAAAGGATTAAGAGCACCTTTTTACATAAATTTGAGGAATAAATCATCCAAAAACAAGCTAAATGTGGAATTGAAATATGTTATAATTACGGTTTATCACCTGAACAACAGAACTCCTGAAGCAGCCTACGAGTTCATTGAAGAGATGTCACTAAATAACTATCAATGGCAAGTGACAAGGACTAAACCGACAAAATTAGCTGGAGTTTACAACCTCGATGTAGTGACCACACTATCAACACAGATAGAGATGATAAATAAAAAGCTTGAAAAATTGTGTTCTTCGCAGTTACAACCAGTCATGCAGTGCGACGCAAGTGGAACTGTGGCGAATCCTGAGTACCTACCCTACCAATCGGGCGCAGAAAGCGAACAAATGAACTATATAGGTAATAATTTCAGATCCAATAATAATCCTTATAGTAATAGTAATACTTACAATCCAGGTTGGAGGAACCACCCAAATTTTTCATGGGGAGGTCAAGGAAATCAAGGAAATCAAAGGCAACAACCTCCTCAAAATTTTCAAAATCAGCCATATCCGCAAGAGAAAAAGCCAAACCTCGAGGAGATGCTGTCAAAATTCATGGCAAGCACAGAAAATCGTCTCCAAGATACTGAAAAACACTTAAAAGTCAACAAACATCGGCTGAGGAGACCAAGAACCGAATCGGGGAACTTACTAAGTCAGTAGGGCAAGTCACTAAAGCAGTCGGGCAACTTGCAAAGTTAATGTCCGAACGACCGTAAGGACGTCTACCGAGTAACATCGAGATTAACCCAAAGGAGCAAATCCAAGCCATCACAGCTCATAATAGCATAGGGGTAAACGAACCTAATCCAATACAAAAGAATGAGGTAGATGAAGGAAAAGTTGAGGCAACACAGGGAAAGCCAAAACCAGAAATCAAAGAATACCAACCTCGCATACCTTACCCCGAAGCAATGAAAAGGGATGATGCAGAAGAACAGTTTGGTAAGTTTCTTAAACTTTTAAAGAAATTACATATTAACTTACCTCTTCTTAAAGCCCTTTTTCAGATGCCAAATTTGAGGAAATTTTTAAAACAGCTCTTAACGAACAAATGCAAATTAGATGAAGAGCCACATGTGGAATTGAACGTAGTATGCTTAGCAACGTTACAGAATAGACTATCGCGGAAGCAAAAAGATCTAGGGAGTTTTACTATTCCTTGTTTAATTGGTAGACTAAATGTTGATAATGCGTTAGCTGAGTTAGGGGCAAGTATAAATGTCATGCCTTATACATTGTTTAAACGACTAGGTCTAGGGAAGCCCAAACAAACTAGGATGAGTATTCAGTTAGCTGATAAAACTGTTAGAATTCCTAGGGGCATTATCGAAGATGTTCTTGTCAAAATCGATAAATTTTTTTTCCCAGTAGATTTTGTTGTCTTAGACATTGATGAGGATAATTCAATCCCGTTAATCTTAGGAAGACCCTTTCTAGCAACTGCCAAGACTAAAATTGACGTTGCCACAAGAGAACTCATACTTTGTGTAGGCAACGAATCAATCAGTCTTCAAGCTCTTGACTCGGCCAGGACAACAATCGATGAAGGTAAGAAACTCAATCCAGTTGATAATCAATTTGTGCAACCTTCATCACAGGAAACACCACAAGGATACAAACCGGAGCCAAGTCATAGACCCCAAGCCAACGAGGAAGAACTATATAAGGAACAAAGCCTTAGGGTCGACAAACTAAAAGAGCAGAAAACACAAATCAAAGAGGAATAGGAACCGAACGAAGTAAAACCTAAGGAGCCTTCAGAAAAGCTCATAGGAACATCAAACCACGTCAAAATAAGAGACCAGTTAGACAAAGCCGACCCTCACATCACCACATCGGGCCTGAAAGTAAACGACGAAATTCCTCTTAAGGTACACAATATCTTCCCACACGGAACAGTCGAGGTAAGCAATCCAACATTCGACACTTTTAAGATAAACGCTTCTCGACTTAAATTTTATCAAGAAAGTAGAACTGTAAGCATGAGGGAAGATATTCAAACCTTTAAACCTCCCTAATTTTTTTTTACAAAGGAAAGTCTAGCTTAATACTATAAACGAGCACTTTTAGGGAGGAAATCCGAGCACTAACCCAATGTATTTTCACATTTTGCTTTCTTTCCTTCTTTCTTTTCTGAAAATTTAGTTTTAAACAAACACAAAAGTGCAGATTTCCAAGCCACAAGGCCTTACACTTGGCCGTGACCATGGCCGTATGGACCACCAGAATCCCCATACTAACATAGCAGAGGCAATTTGAATCAAATCCCACCTAATTCTCGAAGTCACGGATCCAACCACTCCCCCACGAGCACTGACAAAGTGGCACGGTCGTGCCCTACGACTGTGTGAAGCTACTGACTTGCAAGCCACGGGCAGAACACGCCCGTGCCTTAAAACCGTGCCAACATACTGAATTGTGCCTGATCGATAAAATTAGAGCTTTAAAATTTAGAAAACAAATGATCAAACCTGGAAACTAACTCTGACAACGATTAAAGGCAAGTGTACCTATCGAACAGTGGTATAGCTTAGGCAAGACCAGATTGTCAAACCCAAAGGAACTAAAAGTACTAATACTAACTTTCTTTTTATTATTTAGCCTAAAATAAAGTGAAGTTGCTTTAAATCTAAATTAACGACTACTAAGTTAAAGGCACAAAGACAAAAAGAACGAATTGGGAAATGACTTGAAGAAAAACTCAGTTGATCACGACGATACCCTTAGGAAGAATCCACCTAGACTTCACTTGTTATTTAACACTGAACCATACGATTTATTCACTTAGTTTGATCTGTAGGACTCCCTAACGTATATCAAACCCTCTCTCAATGCGAATAACGTCTAACCCTAGGTTAATTAGTGGAACTCTCGTTCTCTTATAATAACCCCCTAGAATAGCAGTAAATCAATCTATGGATATCCCATATTAGGTTTCACCCTAATCCAGAAAAATCTCGTAACCCTATCTCTAGGCGTTCGATCAACTCCGCTTAATTATGCTCGATCTACTCTTAAGTAGGGTCTATTCCTCCTTCACCTAAGCACATCAGATTTGGATTAAGCATGCATAATCAAGAACAAACTAAGTATTTATCATATAATTTAGAAAACAATAGCAAGATTCATCTAGGTTTCATCCCCTTCAGGTATCTGAGAGGTTTAGTTCATAACAAATAAAGAAAACATCTCAAGAGAAAAGATAAAACAAAACATAAGAAATCCCTAAAACTCCCTGAAGGAATTGAAGGAGAAATCCGCCGTCTTGAGTAGAATCCCGGCTTCTTGGGATGGATCAACTGGCTAACTTCGAGTAATTCCCTCAATTCTAATCTTTCTGGCTTGGCTTCTTGGCCTAGCTCGACACCCTCGTTTCGGCTTCTACTGAACTCCCCTTTCAAGTTGCCCCCTAAGGTGTTTATATAGACTTTGTGATGCCTTACTTGGCCCCTAGGTATCCTAATTTAAGTAGAATTCCTAATAGGGTGTTTGAATAGGCTTTGGAATGTGTTTCTTTACCTCCAAGTATCCTTTCCCAAATGAAATTACTCTTTCCAGTGACAGGGACACGGCCATGGCACACGCCCGTGTGAATCGTGGGCAGGCCGTGTTCAGACTTTTAATGAGGCACGGTCGTGTGGTCTTTGGGCCAGGCCATGTCGATTTCTCTCTCGGCCCAATTTGGTCCGTTTTAAGCCCGTTTCTCATTCTTTTCATCCTTGAGTGCTTTCCCGAGTATAAAATATGAAAAGAAAGGAGTAAGAGAACCTTTTTAAATAAATCAAGGGATAAATCATCCAAAAGTATGCTAAATGTGAGATTAAAATATGTTACTTTTACGGTTTATCAAAGACCCCCACACTTAAGCTTTTGCTTGACCTCAAACAAAATTCTCAACTTACAATTAAAACGAACTTCCTTGATTCATAACATTCATCAATAGTGTTTCATCATAATTCAAAGATAATTCATACATGGATAATTCAACTCAAAGAGTCTTAAAGATTCAAACAATTTAAGTCATAGTTTTTATAGTATGAAAACATAGGTGTTTCCCCTTACCTAAATAATTACCTCTGATTCAAAATTGACAAGAGATGACATCCTCACTAAAGATTCACTCAAATCACTCAAAGTGTTTAGGGTTCAAAATTAAGCACTCAATAAGTCGAACATGAAAAGTTAATCCCATAGGCTTGCATGAAAATCAAATCTCCACCACTGTAAAATGAGATGATACACAAATCAAAAGGTCTTTAACAGGATTGTAACGGGGCTTAGGTTAAGGGTATGGACAAAGGCTGAATTAGAAGGTTAGAATCGAGATTGACCTGACAAATTACCTAACTAGAAATACGAACTAATGATAAGTAATTGCTTTAAATGAAAATTTGTAATACTAATACTCTAATACGAGCTTTTTCTTCAAGACTTGAAATTTACATGCATAAGCTCACCTAACTAATAATGAATATACTTATTTTTTTTAGAGCAAATAATTATAATAATAAGAAGTACTTTTACAACTGAAATATAGAACATAGTTAGGAAACTGTTCAAAATCAAATCTCAACAAAAAGGGTAGTTAAAAAGGAATGGTGATAACAAATACAAAGGGTTTTAGGTTAAAATTAGTGGTTGAGTCAATAGAAAAGGTTGTTAGGATTTGACGGGGTTCACTAGGGGTTAATTTATGAAGGTAGGCATTTTAGTGGTCTAAGTGGGTTAAATCCTAAGTGCCTTTATCATCTCTGTATATCAAATCATAGATGTAGTCTCGACATGTGTAATCAAGGCAAGTTCTAGAATAATAGTTCAATGTTGACACACTCATAATAAAAAAATGAGCACGAAAAAGAATATATGATCTAAAAGGCTCAAAAGCTCACAGAAATTATGGGTTTTTGATGTCAACCTCGTAAATTTTGAACTTCAAGATATCATTCAGATTCAGGTAGACAACCTAAACAAAAATTTAATTCTGAAAAATAGACTTATCATGCTTGATTCCCTAGTATCCTTCGAATTTAATCATCAATGCATAATTATCAATGACTTAATCCAAAACATATCAATGAAAATCATGAATCAAAGGAATTTTCATTCTAATCATAATATGAGAAACTTACTTTAAGATCAAGGCATAATTCAGGGATTTTCAGATAATACTATAATTAACCCCCCACTCTTAAGATGTACATTGTCCTCAATGTACAAAGATAAATAATAGCAATATAATCATAAAATCATAAGATGGGAAGAGAAGTAAAACTTCTTGAATTTTGGATGAAGTCATTGAAAAGAAACCGGATAGGATTGGAGGTGAACGTGGGGAAGCGTCTCGAACTGTTTGAAATTGAATCCTCGAAGTAGTCGTTCTGCTTTTATTAAATCCTAAGCTAAATCTAAATGTCATAAAGAATAAGAAGAAAATAATAAAGAAAATAAAGTAAAAATAAAAATAAAATAAAATAAAAACAAAAATAAAAATAAATAATGAAAGACATCTAGAAAAGAAAAAGGAAGAAGGAGGTTTAAATAGAGATGTAGCCCGTGTTTTGGGATTTTGAATTTTTAGCGCGTTCAGGTATCTAGCTACGGCTGTGGGTATAGTGGCAGGCTCGTGTCTTTCTTCACACGGTCATTTAAAACAGGCGTGCTCCTCCTGTGTTCGTCAAGTCAGAATGTTGGCACGTTTAGACGGCACGGGCGTGTTCCCCCCGTGTTTGGCAAGTCAGTATGTAGGCACGGTCAGAAGGCAATGGCCGTGTTTATCCCATGTTTAACAAGTCAGTAACCTCACACGGGAGGTCGGCACGGGCGTGGGATATTATCGCCACCCATGTTTGGGAAAAGAAAATTTTCTCTGTCGTGCACGGCTACTGGCACGCCCATGGATCTTCCCCTAGCTTCCACACAGCCACGGGCACGCCCGTGTGTAAGGCCGTGTGGTCTGGAAATCTACTTTCTTGGTTAGTTCGGTGCAAAAGAAGAAGAAAAAAATAAAAAATAAAAAATAAAAATGTAAAAATAAATAGGGTTAGTGCTCGGGTTGCCTCTCAAGAAGCGCTCGTTTATAGTCTTAAGCTAGACTTTACCTCTCATTCGTATGGTCATGGTGGTTTGAGGAGGTGAAAATCCTTTCTCATGGGATCAATTCGGTTGTGGATATATAGTTTAAGTCGAGTAATGTTTACCTCAAAAGTGTATAATTTAAGATTGCTTACCTCGACTTTGCCGTATAGGAAGACATTAAGCACCTCAAAAGTGATTTCTTCATTTGTCTTGAGGTCTGAATTGGTGATTCGAGGGTCTTCCTTATTGAACAATACTTGATCCCCTATTTTGAAGTGATTTGTTGTTCCTATCAGCTCGTCTGGGGTTTTCTTTGGTTTCACTTCGTGTGGTTCCAGTTCTTTTTTAAATTGTGCTGTCCACTCTTCTAGTTTGTCGACCTTAAGGCTTCGTTCCTCATCTAATTCTTCTTTGTTGGCACGAGGTGTAAGATCTAGCTCAGCTAGGTGATTTTGTGATGATTCCTGTAAAGAAGGTTGAACCAAATGGTTATCAATAAAATCAACGTTCGTACCTTTATTACTCGATGTCCTAGCTGGGTCAAGAGCTTGAAGAGTGATTGTTTCGTCGTCTACACGCAGTGTGAGTTCACCAAATTCTTCCTCTGTGTGGTCTTTCTTTATTGCATCGGGATATGGCACATGAGGTTGGTATTTTGTAATTGTCGGTTTGGGTATATCATGGCACACCTCAACCTTACCTTCACTTACCACAGGTTCTTCCCTTGTGTTTGGTACGTCTAACCCTTCACTATCGTAAATGGCTTGATTTTGCTCTCTCGGGTCAGTTTCAGTATTACTTGGTAGGCGTCCTTGCGGTTGTTCTGCCATTAGCTTTCCGAGTTGTTCGACTGCATTAGTGGCTTCCTTGACTGACTTAGTAAGTTCCCCGGCTCGGTTATCGTTGCTTTTAAGTGTTTTCTCAGTATCTTGGAAGCAGTTTTCTGTGGCTGCCATGAATTCTGTCAGCATCTCCTCAAGGTGTGACTCCTCTTCCTGTTGGTGAGGTGGTTGTTGAAAGTTTGGAGGAAGTTCCGGTCTTTGGCTATTTTGATTATCCCACGAGAAATTTGGATGGTAACTCCAACCTGCATTATAAGTGTTATTACAAAAATTATTTTGTAGTCTAGAATAGTTACCCATATAGTGAGCTTGATCGTTTTCCATGCCATATCCATAGGGTGGGTACTCAGGATTCGCCATGCCTCCTAGATTCGAATCATATTGCATTACTGGGTGTACCTGTGAGAGACTATGCAAACCATCAATCTTTTTATTCATCATCTCTAGCTGGTTAGATAACCAGGTGACCACGTCGTGGTTGAAGACACTGGCGGCTTTTGTTGGCGTTGTCCTCATAACTTGCCACTGATAGTTATTCAGTGCCATCTCCTCTATAAACTAAAATTACCTGAAAAAATCAAATAAAAGAAAAATTAGCAAAGTAAAAAAATAAAACTAATAAATAATAATAAAAAAATAAATTGCAATAATACAAAAAAATGGCTAAAGTAATAAAAAATAAAGCTTTCTTAATATTTTAGTTCCCCGGCAACGGTGCCAAAAACTTGATCGCTGAAATCAGAGCTTTAAAATTTATAAAACAAATGATCAAACCTGGAAACTAACTCTGAAAACGATTAAAGGCAAGTGTACTGTAACATCCTAGATTAGGGGTTATGCGTTCGTGCGTAATTCATGAGATAGTGGGCTCAGTGGGTGTGTTGGATGTGTTCTGAGGAGTTTTAGGAACCCTAAGATATGAGGAAATGTATGGAAATGTAAGGAAATGTGTGGAAATGTAAGGAAATGTCCTGGAAATGTAAGGAAATGTCTTGTCTTGGAAATGTAGGGAAATGTCCTGGAAAGGTAAGGAAATGATTTGGAAATGAGTCAAAAGAGGAAAGTGAACATTTCTGGAAACTTGGAAATGTAAGGAAATGTTAAGTTTAAAGGAGGCAAACGAAAATTTTTGGAAACTTGGAAATGTAAAGAAATGTCAAGTTTTAAGGTTTAAAAAGAGGAAATTAAGGCAAGGTGGCCTTAAGAAAAGTAATAGGAGGAATTTAACACACAATCAGGCTTGGAAAAGTGGCCTGAAGATGTCACTAAAGGCCCAGGTGGGTGACGCCACAAGCAGGTGCAATTGGGCCTGGGTTCGAGTCACTTGGGAAGCAAATAAAAGAAGTTTTATTTTTGCTTCCAGAAGCAGAGAGGTGGACGGCATTAAGGCTCTTAAAAGAGGAGTTTTATTCTCTTTAAATTTCGGCTAAATAGGGGATAAATAAGGGATTTATTTATCATTATTTTCAAGAGTTAATAGTTGGATTAAATTCTTTTTATAAAGTGATAATTCAAGGGATAAAGCTATCAAAATAGAAGAGTGGTGGCCAAGTAAGGGACTCTAGGCTAGTAATTTTGGCTATAAAAGGAAGAGTAAGGCTATTCTTCATTCATTCTTTTCTCTTCAAGAAAACCTCTGCCGAAATTCTCTAAAGTTTCTCCTCTTCTCTCTGCCGAATTCTCTCTGCCATTATTCTCTTTTTTTTCTCTTTTCTTTTCTTCTTCTATTACAAACACAATCAAAAGCCGAAGATACCAATAGCCCTAGCCGATTTCTCACTAAACCTCAAGAGCCGAAATTGTTATCCACATCAAAGCCATAGCCGAATACTGCTAAGGGTTCAAGCAAGAGTTCCATCGAATTCTTCAGTAAGGGTAAGATTAGGTTAGATTCTCATTCTATTTCTTTTAAGGTTGTCGAAATTAAGATTCTAATACCCTTAATATCTTGTTGCCGAAACTTTGAAGAAGCTCTTTCGGGATTTACCAAGTGTTGACTACAAGGAAGGACAAGCTTTTTTCCCGAAGGTACACCATAGGCCGCGTGTTCCCTAGTTATTCGGTGAATTTCGGGATTTAAAATCTACAAGGTAAGTCATATTTAACATTCGGCTAAGGGTTATTGTTATGAATAAATGTTAGAAATTGATCTAACATGAAGTTATAGGGATTTCAACAGACATATAAGGCAAGGAATACTTTCGGGATTTGGAAATTGCAAGGTAAGTTTTATTGTACTAATCCTACTAGGATTTGGATTTATGGCCGAATGGCTCTTTACTAAGTATTAAATGATTGATTAAATGTAGAGATTTAAGATCTAAGGCATTAGATCAAGCTTTTCGGGATTTGGAGTGAACTTACTAAAGCAAATCAGGTGTGTACCCCACACTAATTTTTAATATGTTTTATAGCTATGTATGATTAAATATATATACGTGATATTAAGAATATGAAAGTGGCTAAGGTATCATGTTACGGTACTAAGTACTCAGGTACGTTTCCTACTCCTACTAGGAATATGAAAAATGTTATTTGTAACATGAGAATATGATAAGAATGTGAACTTTGGCATATTAATGCATATTACAAAATGGGGCATATTGGTTAGTCAAAGGGGAAGTGAATGTGGTGCCCTAAGACCACGAACACGGTGACCTAAGACCGTGATATCTGAATGTGGTGACCTAAGACCACAGTAATCTGAATGTGGTGACCTAAGACCACAGTAATCTGAACGTGGTGACCTAAGACCACGAATGCGCTGACCTAAGACCGCGATATGGAGTGTAGCGGAATGAGGGTCGACTTAGTAGTCCCCACGGTGTACAGGTTGGTAGGGGGAGTGTAGCGGATGGCTAATAGGTTTGGGTTTGGGAATAATGCATCATAACTTG